>JARJCN010000134.1:0-94582 GCA_029282135.1 Mycena belliarum | reverse complement strand
ACGGCAACCTATGTGCAAAAAGTCCTTATGAGTAAAGGATGAGTACAAAAAGGACGGCCTACGTTGGCAGGAAAATGGCGCGGTGCCAGGCCCGAGAGATCGAGGTACATTTCGCGAAACGTGTACGTCTTGCGGGTGTCTGAGGACTTGACGCGCTTGCAGAAAGAAAAGAGGGCGAGGGCAGCCGTGTAGAGGAACGCCTCGACCTCAGGGAAGTTCCGGTTGCCGACCCAGGCTCGATACGCGCGCTAGGGAAGATTTTAAGACGAAGCTGGAGGAAACCAGGTGCAAACGCACCACGGCCTCCAGGAAATGGGTGAAGGCCTGCTCGGCCACGCCCAGATTCGCCTTCTTCATGGTGCCCTGGTCGATGTACGAGATAACGCGCTGGATGTCGGTGCAGTGGCGGAAGTGTTGCCACAGATCTTCGTCGATAAGAGACACTTCAGAAGGCGCCTTGCGTTTGCGCGACGCGCTGGACATCGTGGACAGCGATGAGGAGCAGAGAGAGAGGACGGTGCGCGGCGTTAAACACCGGGCAGCGGGGATGGTGGTGGTTGAAGAGAAAGGAACGAAGCGGCTGTGCGGCTGTGGAATATAACTATTCCAGCAGCCACCAAATGAAAACATAGCCCAGAACGGACCGGCTTCTTCAATTGAACCAAAAATAGCTCAGGGTTCTAGATTGAATACAGAACCTTAGGCTACGGCGCGCAGCAGGGCACTAAGACGTAATAGGCCTGCGACATGAGAAATTGGGAAGAATGTCCCAATTAGGAGTTGAACATACCTTTGAGACCCTAGACTACTCTCACGGAGTAGATCATGACGTCATCACTTGATGTAGTTCTCGAAACGGAGGCAGATCTCTAGCCTTGCCGAAAAAGAAGTCCATCAGACTTCTCGGCAAGTGCTGTCATCTAGTGAAATGGACTTGGCGCAAGCCATAAATTGAAGTTCCGCTAAACAAGTGGATAGTTTGGAGGACTTAGAAGTCAATAAAGGCACAACTAGGACAGTCTTGTGAAGATTGTCATTCCAAGACCACTAAAGTCTATTGACCGAGGACGGTCAAGATTTAGTGAAGGGGAGATGATACGGGTCGGATCTGCCGACCCCTCGTCAGGTCGCTTTTTGCGATTTATCACTTAACCAGTACAACTGCTAGTACTTCGGTACTAGTACTGAGTACTTGGTACTTGAACCCTGTCCGGTGACATACAGTTAGAGTCAGAGCGGAGCTCCGAGCTGCTGATTGTGTATTGACCATGCCGGAGAAGCCGTATCATGTTTAGACAAGTACTTATGCTCTGGGTCCTACTAAACGGGGACTGTCATATTGCTTGCTAAGACCTCTGTGCGGTCATTAGTGAAGTACGAGTTCTTCCCAGGACTTGGACTACACTACGAAAGCTAGATACCATACCCAGGAGAATACCCACAAAAGCCTTGACAACTTTGGAGACCATGACTATACCCAAGGGACTGGATGGCCACAGTCCACTAGACAGGCATGAACCAAGTAGTAGGGTTCAAGGCCGCGACGTGCGGAGAAGTCCTTCAGAGTACTCTAGGAGTACTTGGGAACCATAGAGAGCAATAGACGCATGGATTGCTAGGAATGACAGTGATCGGCATAGTACTTGGCACGTCAAACGAGACATGTGACCAGTACGACGCGATCTGAGAAGTCAAACAAGGACAAAGGTTGTTCGACGAGAAGTCCACAGTACCTGTAGGAATGCCGAGAAGACCTCTGGAGAGGTCTGGCCCACACGAACTGAGTCGGACGGAGTCGAAACCAGTAGGCTAGGAGATTAGCAGACGAACCAACCCCGGAACATCGGTCAAAGCGGTCGCCCGCTGCGGCAGCAGTTCTAGTGGAGTCGCAAAGCACGCCATAGGGCTTTACAAACCAAGCCGAAGTGCGGCATCCTCTACAAGTACTTGGCAAGTACTCGGGAGCACTAGACAGTGCTCTTGGCTTGGCCTAGAGTTTGCAAATATACCACAAACGGTCTCTGGAGTTCTCACGGCGCGAGGATCCGGATCAGACCGGCTCTCAACAGCCAATCATAGACGTTCCCGGGATCCGGACTTGTTTCATCTTATCTGTTTCACTCTGTCATCTTTGTCATTACTATCTGTCGTGTATTTCCCAGAAAACCTATAAAATAGCAAGTAGTAGCCGCAGTACAGTAGTTCATCCTTGCCCCCCCAGATCGTGCCCACAGACTGCCTGCAGTCCAAAGTACTATCCCACGGCGTTGGTGTCCTCTGTAACTGAGCGGAGATTGTTTGTCAATAAAACATTATCTGTTGGTTTCATTAAGAACTTGACCTTGAGAGGTTGTTTCGCTTGAGGACTTGTGATCAGTAGTAAACTACTCAACTCACTTGTGAGACCCCGTAAATCCTTTGTCTATAGTGTCAAAGGTCGCACAGACAGTTCCCCGCTTCAGAAAGGGCTGTTGTGTAGGACTATTGATACAAGACCCCGTTTAGCAGGCTTGTTGTAGTCAGCTCGTCGCAGACAGTTCCCCGTATAGAAAGGGCTGTTGTGATAGAGGGCCAGCATTGATACAAGACCCCGTATAGCAGGCTTGTTGTGCTCTGCCAGACCTCTAAGAACTCGTTGGATCTCTTAGAACACTACCATCTTTCACCCACCCCGTATACCGTTCCCCCGGTATCTGTGGAGAGAGTTCTAGTTTAGTTGTTCCACAACTACTGGAAGTACTTGGGAGTGCTCTAGAGAAGTCGCATTCGTGTGCAGGCCTTGTCCCAGAACGTTGATCGCGAGATTACATCTTACCTGTATATCTCAGGGTGACCCGAACTCATTGTTGGTACCGAGTATTGGTTGTGTGTTGTGTGTGTGTTGGTTGAGTTAGTTGTAGTGTGTTCACGCGCACTAGTTCTAGTCTTAGTCTTCGGCAGCCCATACTCAGGTGCACCGTTTCACCGTGCACCGAGGCGCCTTCAACTACCCACGCTGGCACGCGACTCGAGCGAGTTACCTGAACGCGCAGATCACATCAAGCCTCCCTCATGGCGGGGCGACACTTCCGTCGCCAGTGTTACACTCCTTACCTGCTGGAACCGTGGCCGTCGCATCATCGAGGATGAATGTCCGTCGCTCATCAAGCACTTCCGCGCGCTGGATGCCGCTTACGATGTCGATATCCTCTCCCCACTTGGCGAGCTCCTAGTCTATAAAGAGCCTGACCCGGATGATAATGAGGACGATGACGATGAAGTGGAACCGACTGTGGCTTTGTCGGTGTCACCGGAGCTCGAGGATGCCGCCGCTGATGAGGAGATTTTATCAGCGCAACTCCCCTCGTTTACCAACTTCATCACCGTCCACGATAAGCCGGTCCGAAAGACTCGGGCACTAGCCCTCATGCAAAAATTTGGCTACAAGGCCGGGTCCACAGATCGCCTGAAGCGTGTTGCAGATGTGCAGCGGTACTCGTCAAAATCGGAAGATTCGAGCACCGTCATAGACCCCGACGCGCCTTACATCCTTGTGTCCGAACCCATCGCTACACTTGTGCGGTGCGAACAGAAGCTCTTCGTATGTATTGGGGAGGTCGTTGATATCCGGCTGGACTCAAAATCGGTTGAACAACTCAACGTGGAGCTGCTCCAGGAACGCAAGGTCATGGTTGACTTTCAAATACTCCGACTCATCCCTGCGACGGCTGAGGATGATCCCACGGGGAGGCACGACTGGCGTTCTACTTCTACACTCCGCACAATACTCACCACCGCTGGACGACTTGTTCTCCCCATTGATCCGGCTTTATCGACTCGGATTGCGGAGAAACCATACTACCTATTCGAGAGCAGTATACTCCGTGGCTTCGGTGCGCAACTCCTCGAAGCGGTAACACTGCACCTCAACAAGCATATTCCTAAGTTCACACCGACCTCGGACTTTCCGTACCGCGAACGGTCAGGTAGGTCGAGCCCAAGTTATTGTGGCGATTTCGTGACTGATTCCATGTCTTATCCAGGTCTTGCATGCTTCATTTGCGAGGGCGACAACGATATCGAGGGCCTAGAAGCCTCGGATTCTCACACGTGCTCCAAGTGCACTCAGCCATTTGCGCTCGATGTCGCTCATCCCCAGGCTGTTTTAACTCATATGGGAGCCCACATTCTGCACGATACCACTCTCAATCGCACCGACCAGCCGTGTGGATTCTGTGGCCGGCCATTTCCCATGTGTCTTTTCAACCTTAAAAAGACGGCAGATGGAGTGGCTGTCAACCTTGCGACGTCAAAGGGCTGCCCGAACTTTGTCAAAAAATTCAACTACGGCATTGCCGCGAGATCGACGAAGACAGCCCCATGCTCCAACGTCCCACTTCGTTGCCCAGAATGCGACTCAACTGATCCTACGGTGGGGCGATACAATTTGAAGCAGCATCTTCTTCAATATCATCCTCTAACTCCACCTGCACAGTACAAAGCCCTCTGGGAAATCAGTGACACCGAGTCCGCAGCAATGCTCGTTGTATGGGAAAAAATGCAGGAACCGGCGCGCAAGAAAAGGGCGACGAAAAAGGCAAAGTCTACACTGAGGATCTCCGACGCGCACAGCTCTCGACTGGCTCTCGTGTACGTTTGCCAGTTCGTGATGTCCGGATATCAAAAGCTCATGAACCTATCTCCAAAGCGACGAACGCGAGGAAACTGACCACCGGTCAGACTCAAGTGATGGTAATTCATTCATCAACGACTCTCCTATTCAATCACCGGACGCATCGGACAACGAGCTCGATGACTTTGAGCGGTCGCGCTCGCCTTCGCGTGCTGTCTTTGAGCAGCCATGCTGTTCACAAGCGGTTCTGGAACGGAGATCTCCGACACCGCTCGAGTACATGCCAGCTTCGCACCCAGAACTAGAACTTCCAGCGGCAGCTTCATCGGATCACGATGCGGATGGGCACTCCGCGCCGAATGATCCTGACGTGGATGTAGAGGCCGCAAGTCTGGTGAGTTGGTCTTTTCCCTGTGGCGCATAACAGCATTTGAATCCGTTTCTCGCTGTCGTTTAGACTCCGTGCGATAATGGCATGGATGATTCCCGTACGACGGATGCCCAAGACGCAAACTTAATCAGCTCAACATCCGAGCTACCTGGCCCAGGTGCGAACAACGAGCCTCAAACAGGTACCCTCAGACGGTCGGGTCGCAAACGTAAAGAGCGCGATGATATTGCTGAGATTTCAGCGGCTCTGCAGTACTGCCTCTGCGGGTACTCCGCGGCTCCCACTGACGACTCGGACTATCCAAACGTCGCCCATTGCAAAAATGAGGGATGTGAAACAAAATGGGTGCGTCCGATTGTAAAATGATTGTTGTATATGCACTGAATCCTTCCAGTATCACCTTGCATGCTTAGAGACAGGGTACGTCCCAGTCAACTGGGTCTGTGAAGCTTGCCAATCCGGATCTGGGCCTTCAAAACGACGCCGAAGCGGGAAGTAAGTTGCAATTGAGGTTGCAGTTGCTCGGGGTGGGCTATGGACAGTGTCTATAGTCTTATGTGAGGGCTCAGGAGAAATAGACATAATTGATTGCCCACTCTAATACAACGGAAGGCCTCTATATACCTGGAGAAGCTGAAATATAGATGCGGGCGACGGGTTGGCGTCAGGCACGTGAAATATTACCATATATGGACGTCACGTGGTTGGTTGGTTGGCCGAGAAGGTCTAAAAAACAAAAACCGGCATAGGTTCCTTAATTAACAAAACAGTACCCCCTTGGCTTCCCTCCTTCCTCCGATGTCTTCGAGTTCGGCGGTCCCGCCCTGGAAACACACAACTCCCACTCCTCCGCCCGTTGCCACGCAACGCAGCCTATGTGGCTCGAACGTCTCCGCCCGCCGTCCCGCCGTCCCCTCGAATACCCTTTCTCCTACTAGTTGTGGCTCTGTTGTCAACGATTCCTTGAACGGTACGCTCCGCTTCTCCTCTTCAATCGACGCGCCTGGGCAATCCAGGGGCTAGGGGCTAGCTGTCGCGTCGGCGATCTCCGATTCGGCACCAGCTCTTAGATGGACGAGCTCACCATTCCGCCGAGGGCGCGCTCCGCGGCGGCGCCTAGTCCTCGAACGCTTCGCTTGTCCCCGCCCCGGACTCAGCGCTGCGAATCAACTCCACCCTTGCTCAGCGTTCGATTCGATATCCCTGTCGCTGGAGCCTGGACTCAACTCCTGGTTGTCGGTCCACTTTTGTGCTGCTTACTCAGACTTGCCGGCCACACCTCGTTCTCAGTACACCTCCACACCGTCCCCTCCCCCGCACCTCCCTCTACTCGCTCCGATTCGACACGATCCCTGCGCACCGGCGACACTATCGATTCTCGGACCCACGCTGCCTCGAATCTTGTGTAATCTGCGCCCTTTCTAGCCCCAGTCATCTTTGTCTCGTTCGCGAAGCCTAACCCACGGCGCTCGCCGTGCTCGCTGCTCGGCGCACGCTGCCCTGGACCGTCACTCCGTCACGCTGCGCTGCTCCACACCTCTGCGTTGATCTTAACCGCGCGCCGCCCCGGCCTACGCTCGATTCATCGGACTTCCGCGTACCTCCTTGGCTTCTGCGCGGTCTCTCGGTCCGCACCTGCCGCTGCACGTCGGTCACTGCGCTCTGCGGCGACGAAGGCGAGCGGAGGTGGTCCTCAGATATCGCGCGTACTTCGCTGGCTTGTTGTCCTGGCCCGTCCCTCCGCCACGCTGCGCTGCTCCAGACCTCTGCGTTGATCTTAACCGCGCGCCGCCCCGGCCTACACTCGATCCGTCGGACTCGCGTGTACCTCCTTGGCTCCTGTGCGATCTCTCGGTCCGCACGGCTGCACGCCTGCCGCTGCACTGCGGTCACTGCGCTCTGCGGCGACGAAGGCGAGCGGAGGTGGTCCTCAGATATCGCGCGTACCTCTTTGGCTCCGAGTTCTGAGCTTCCTGTCGGACCCTCACGCTGACCCTGCCTCCTAGGCTCCTCGGCACCCCCCCGCTCGCGCATTCCACGGGTCGCATCGTTCAGATTCTGTCGCCGCCGCCGGCCGCACGCGCTCGACGAGTTCCCCAATAACGTGGTCAAGCACGACTCTCTGCGCAAATGAACCGACTTATAGTCAGTACAGTGGCATACACCCCGCGCTCGCAATGCTCTGAATCCCGGTCATCAACTCTGTGAACTATTGGACGATCTCCCCTCCCGTTTTATTCCCGCCCGTTTTGTCCCCGCCGCCTCAGCATACCCGCAAACCAAGCTCGGGATTGAATATTGAGGCTCGGTGGCGGTGGTCGCTCCTGCATGGCATCGTGATCCAGAGACGATTGGGAAGTTCGTGGAGATGCTCGTTCGAGTCGAGCCCGGGCCCTACGATGAAATGAACCTCGTTTTTTTTTTGGCCTGCAGTACGACTGAACCGTTCGGTGGCGCGGTCATGGAGCTTAGAGGTCCAGGTGCAGCGTTCCAGACGCGATCGAACCAGTTACGCCGCGGTGTTATAAGTGCCTCCTGCGCACCCGCGTGTGCGCGGTTCAGTGACTATCTTGGAGTATCTGGTGTGCGGGCTGCGATATCAGTCGTTGGATACAGCTCATTCACGGCAGCCCGTCCTGTTCGATTTCCTCTGGGTGGCGTCGTCGACGGTCGCCGTGTACCTTCCATCGACAGGTCCTCGCCAGAATTACTTAGTTCTGTGCTCAGAAACTCGGACTTCTTTCTTCGTTCATACAACTTCGGTTCATTAGAGCTAACTAACACGGACGGGAAATACAGGCCCAGGAACACAAATGATTGGGACACTCCAGCGCAAGCACGAAAGATGAGATTGAGCAAAGCGTAAGAAGTGCCGGTCCGTGCCGGGATCGCCGGCCACGATCGGATCAGCAGAAGATCAAGGCACCGCCACGTCATCGCTGTCTTTCCGATTCGTCTTCCCTCCATCGCACTGGGCGCTCCCAAGTTCTACATCGGACTCAGGGTGCTCGAGCGAGTCCCTGACCATCGCCGGACATCCCTGCCTATGCAAACGCTCTAGGTCTTTCACGGCTGCGCCGTCCTTCTGCTTCACCCTGGCCAAACCCTGCACCTGCGGTCCAGTGTCGAATCGTCGATACCCCCTGCGAACGTTGCGTTTTGCGGACTCGATACAAACCTCTGCTGGGCACCCACTTCTGAAACTTAGGGCTAGGAGTTGGATCTCGCCCGATTTCGGATCTGCCCCGCTCTTATGAGACACATCCGCATGAGTTCTCTCCAATCCACCCTGCTTAGGGCGCTTCCCGTTCCGCATCCCCGGCATCCCAGACGTCCCTCGCCAGCGCCTACTGCTTCTTGCTCAGACATCAGACCCGCGCGCCGCGCCGCTCTCGAGCGAGGATTCTATTCTTGTAGATCTGCCCGTCGTTTGGCCCCGCAGTATCCTCCTCTCATGTTTGGCGCGCCTCTACACCGAACTGTGCTCGTTCATCCCCGCTCCCCGAGTCCCGCGCGCTAGCTCCCCTTGCCGCCTCCCTATCCAGCCTTCGTGCGTCTTTGCCACCATAACAAGCGGACGGCATCCCTCCAGCCCACCGAGTCTCTGCCGCCAGTCCTTCGCCACCCCACTCACGCTCTTCCGAGCCTTCGCGTCCACGCCCGCCGCTGAAGAATACTCGAAAATCAATTGCGAGATTTGGGTACGCTACGCGCCTAACCATCCTTTCTCTTGAAACGCAACCCAATTCTTCGGATAGTACTTTGCGATCGAACGCAGCGCAACCGCGCCCTCCCGTTCGCACCGGCTCCCCTGAGCCTGCTTCCCTGTGATCAAGACTTCCTCGATTCGATGCGGAGCCGCTCGTACACACACTCACGCAATCTCTCAGTCTCAAACACTTGCACTCCTCTCTCTCGCTTCATCGCAACTGCTCGTCTTCCGCTTCTCGACTCCCCTGTTCTCGCTTCGCCTGCGGCTTGCACCTCCCTCGGTCAGCGCAGAGCGTTCATCGGTCCATCCTTGACAGCCCTGGCGCTCTGTTCGCCTATCCTCGAGCTCTAATCGCAAATCAAGACCCTCGCGCGCAAGCCCTTTCTGTCTTCGCTGGCTTTCTACCCCATGCACCCGACACTCCCAAAAAGCATGCTCTCGACCTCTATATTCACCGTTTCGAGTCAAACCAGGCATTGCGCGCATCTTTGCATCTGCCGATAGCACGTTCCCAAACTCTCGACGATCCCGTTGCGGATCCTTCACTCGCTCGCTCGCTTGCACGTTCCAAATGCTGACTCGACATCGACTTGTATACCTATTATTACTTGATCTGAGGCAATGCTCGATCTGGGCCCCGAGCTGCTAGTGCCACACGCGGTGTGATCGTTTCTCGCCGCGCAGGGCTGAGCAAGGGCGCCAGGACTACTGTGCGGTATGGCAATGTCAACCTCGAGCCCAGAACCCCGCTTGATCCCGCCTCCCGTTGCATTCCCCGAGCCTTGCTATGCCAGAACACCTTCAAAATACCAACGGGACAGTGCCAGAAGAAAAGGCCCGGCGGCGGTGGGCGCCTACCACACCCCATATGAGACAAAGTGCACTTCGTGCGACGCTCGTTCGACTCGAGCGCGAGCCATTACATCGACTTCATGTCCGTTTGGTTTTTGTCAGTTTACAAGAGGCCAAATGGCGCCGTCACGTCGTAATAATTTATATATTTTTGGTGGATGATCTTGGTTGATCGGATCTTGCTTGCGGTTCGAGCGTTTCGGGATCGTAAAAGAGGGCAGCCTGCAGCGGGAAACAAAGTGGGTGCAGTGGCAGTGCATCGGACCTGCATCGGACCTATCAATTGCATGCCACCTGCGCCACTTTTGACTTTCCGCCGCCTATCTAAATTCCCATATCGGGGAGGTTGATCTCGGCAGGCGGCATCTCAGGGGTTAGGGCTCGGCGCACCGGCGGGGTGAACGTGCTGACAGGCTGTGCACACCTCCTTCTCCCTCCCACCGTGCACACTGCACACCCTGCTGCTCGCTTTGTGTCTCGCCCAGTCCCGAACAACACGCCGTGCTTCTCAATGCCATCGAACATCAAGAGTACCTCATTCCAGCGCCCAAGGCCAGGCTGCAAGCGTCGACTCCAGCTTCAATACTTGAGCAGTGGGCCTCACGCTGGCCGCTATCTTCTGGATGCGAGTTAACCTGCGCACAGTGTCGTTCGAGGTGAGGTGGTCTCTCGACGCGACGCGCCGCGGCTGACGCGCTCGCAGGTGATTCAACACCTCTCCACGGCGGTGCAGACGCCCGAGGCCAGCACGGCGCTGGTGAATGCACTGAGGCCGTACGACCTCACCAAGGCGGAGACATTTCAGATTGTCAACCTCGCTATCAAGGAGGACTTGCACGGACGGGGGTGCATGCACCGTTAGCGCCGATTCGCGGGCGGCTCGCAGTGGCTCCTCTCCTCGTCCACGTCCGACAACACCGTGTACGAACTCGGAGATGGCGGCATCGCACGCGCGAGTCCGCCCGCCACTGCTGCACCTCCTCCTCCGAAGGAACACCGGCACCGACTCTGCGCGGGGGCGCGCGAGTCTGGCATCTGTCGGCGAGGACTTGCGCAGGCGCCGGTCCTCGTCTGCGGCGCGGACTGAAGACGCGCCGGGGACTTATGCATCCCGTCGCTCCGCGATGCTTTGCACGAGGGCGCGAGTCCGGCGCGCGCAGCGGGACTTGCACGGGCGGCGGGCGGTCTTGCACAACATCTTCATCGGCGGTGTGAACGCCATCTGCGCGCGCAGGCGAAGGGCATCCAGCCCCCGCAGGTCAAGCCGTTCACCTTCTGCTGCATCTCCTTCGTGCGTCCCCCCGTGCGCGCGCGCACCCGCCCCGCCTGCTCACCTGACCTGCTTGCGCCAGCTGGGCATGCTGCACCACCACCACCTCATTGAGTAGACACTGCACTTCCCGTGTTTCGAGACGAAGCTGGGCGCGCACACTGTGGACGCAAACGTGGAGTAGCACCACGCACTCATGGATGGGCTCACGGACCTCGAGACGACCTCACGGCCGGCATGGCGGAGCACAGCGGCGAGACTCATCGCGAAGCTTGACTGCTTCGCGGACATGCTCATCGAGCACCTGTGCAACGTGTGTATCCCCGCCTTCTGCATACATTTATCATCCTGCACTATACTAGTCAACGTCCTGAATACAGGATATTGTTGCTATCCTTCCTGCTACTACCCTGTATGGTTTTGTATGGCAGAAATACTGTGCAAAAAGTTTTTACAACTTCGGTGAAATTTCAAGTTGGCAACTTCCCTCAGGAGGATAAAATGCTGGACAATGTGGATCTCAACTAGTGGGCAACTGTCATTTTGGTAACTTTTTGTCGAGCAACTTTGCTCACATGCAACTTTCTCAAGGGGCAACATCAAGGTCATGCTGATGCAAGTTGGAAAAAAATCGAACTTTAGGTAACACAAGTTCAGCAGGGATCAACATGGTTGGTTGACAACATGGGGACAGCCCTTTAACAACTCCCTCAACTCACAATCTGACCTGTAGACATGTGCTTCCAGCACCAAGAACAAGTCGGGACTTAGAGTTGAGAAATACTGAGCATGTGACCTTCGGAACGTGCTCTGGTGACTCTGAACATATTAATATATATACTCACATGGGTGCTGTGGATGCCATGCACTGTGTTGCGGTTTGATTGATGCTCTTGCCAGCTATGCCGAGCACCTCCCGGCACACTCGAGAATTCTTGCTGGGGCTATTTCACCCTGCTTACACTACCTGCAATAGACACCCTTCACAAGTTTAAGCCAGTGATTTTTGTTTGATTTTTGGTTTCTTGGAATTCTGCTTGCACCCGTTGAACCGGCTGGGACGGCCTGCCACGTTTCACAATCTTGAGACCCAATCAACGGGACGGGCTGACTTTCCGTACCCAGAAATGGATGTGCTGTTTGACGTAAGTGTTCAAGCTCCTCTGCAGGGCCACATACAGAATTGAGCTTGAATCACCAGTGAATCTTCAATTGTGACTTCCCCTAATGAGCAACTGAATATAATATTATAGATTCAAGGCTAAATATATTCAGATACCCATTGAGGATATCCAGTAAGGCAATGATGAGATCAAACATAAAAGCTGCAGTTGGGTAGGCTCCAAGTTGCATCTATGGGAAGTTGGAGTTGCAACCCCGGAAGTTGTAATTGTCCTCAGGTCAAAGGCAAGTTGCAGCTTGGCAGTTACTAAGATGTAGTGTCTCTTTAAGTTGCACCACCAAATTTGGCATCTCTCGAAGTTGTAAAAGTCCCAAGTTGCAATTGTCTGAAGTTGAGTTGTAGCTCTGGCATCTTCATGAAGCTGTCACTCATGTGAAAGTTGTCATCAAAATTATCGGAATTTTCCGTAAGTTGACAAAAATCCTTTTTGCACAGTATTTCGCCCATAGTTTTGTATATTGTATTCACTGTGCTCTTCTATTCGCCGGGTCCTTGGGAGCTCAGCACTCAGCGCTCGACGTTCAACACTTTACATCACGAGATGCTGTGCCGCCCCCTGACTGGCCAGACCCCTGAGACGATCCCGATATAGGAATTTAGATAGGCGGCGGAAAGTTAACAAGTCACCTGCGCAGCATGATCCGATCACGTACATTGCGTCGTCACCACTGCCCGCTCTGGCCAAGCTCTGGCTCCTCCTTCGAGTTCTACTGGCCTAGATCGCTCGAACGTGCTCTTTTGTCTTTGAGATCTCGCTGAAGGGCCGCCGGATCTCGTATCCGCATCCTCTCCCGGCCTGCGCCAGACTGCACTCCCTTGCAGGGCCTTGCTCCTGGCACATCGCAACACCAAGCTCTTTCTGTCCGGCTCACCTCTCAAGCAAATCTCTAGCTCATGGAAGCGACACTGACTTGCTTTTCCGTCTCTCACATCTGATCTTTATCGATTTCGGGCCCCTTCAAATGTCTCACTCGGACACGTTGCAGACACGCGTACTATTGTCATTCGGATACTTCGAACAATTCCCTTTTGACTCTGTTGCTGCTGATTCATGCGATATTACCCGTATCAACTGATCAACAAATCTTTGTGTCGACCTTGTCAAAGGACAATAATGGAACAATACCGTTGATGCCTTGATCATGACTCTTGGTTTCGACTTTGTTCCTCCGCGGCTCCGACCAGATAGGTCTTGGCGAGACGGAAACTCTTTTGAGCTCCGATCCTTATCGATCTCACAATGAATGGGCTCGCGGAACGCATATATAGCGAGTGCCCACTGGACAGTTCGCCATCAGTTCGCTTGCTTTCCTGTCATCCCCCATGCAGTCTCCAGGCTTATCTCTGCGCGCAATCGATAGACTACCGCCAGAGCTGATAGGGATGATTAACGTTCTCTCCTACACATCTCCGATTACGCTACCCTCACTCCCACCTGGCCCGCCGATTGTCTGTATCTCGCAGGTCTGCCGACGCTGGCGAATCATCGCGCACGACCAATCTGTCCTGTGGACGACATACTTCCTGGGACTTCCCCCGTCTTACCCAACCCCGCGATGCGACGCCCTTCTCCGGTCTCTCGAGATGTTCGTTGCCCACAGTGGATCACGCGACTTGATCTTCAATGTCGTCCAGGCGGATGAAGGCGTGGGTCGGGATGTTTTGGCCCACATCCTCATGATGTACTCGCCCCGAATCCAGAACCTCCAACTGCACATCCCCCAAGAGACCGCTGCATCTGTTGCACGTGGGTCTGCCATTGACTTCGCCCGCCTGCGAGTTTTTGCGCTTAGGATGCACCCCCCCGCCGAAGAATTTGACGCACCCGATGTTCCACTCCGCTCTCTTTTATTCACTTCAAGTCCGCTGCTCTCAACAATCAATATCGGGTATTGCAGCTGGCGCCCAATGCACTTGCCCGGGTTGTATCTGGACATTTGGAATGTGCCTCTCGGTCAGCTAACGAGCTTCAGTGGGAGGAATGTATATCTGAGTACTCCGGACTGCTTTCTGGTCCTCAGAGATTGCCCGCTGGTGAGACATCTGTTTTACGATCCCTGCTCCTGCTGTTTACTTTGTCTTCTGCAAGCTTATCAGATGTTTGTTCTGCTGTGACGATGGTGAAGAAGTGTCAGTGACGCCGCTCTATGTTCCGCACCTGGAGGTGTTGGAAATCAACTTCCGTCTATTGCAAACACTCTTCTGGGAGTATCTCACCGCTCCAGAGCTGACGACCCTCCATATCGCCAGCCTATCAGACCACGATAGCGATGAGTGGGACAACAGATGTTTTATGGACTTCCTCCGCAGGTCCGATTTCAGTCTCGCACGACTGTCCCTTGCCTTCGACTTTAGCTCCCATGCAGAGGGCATTACGGAGGTTCTTCGCGCTTCCCCAACGCTCATCGAGCTGCACTTACGGTGGACTGGCTTGTTCATGGCACCGGATCCGTGCATCACGCACTTGCTCACCCAGCTGGCCTCGCCGCTGTTCTTGCCGAACCTGGCGTCCATCGCCATCGACGCCACCGCAGAGTCTTTGTCGGCGCTTCGAGCACGCTGTATTGCACAAGCGACGGAGCCCGGGTCGCGCGTTGGGAAGCTACTTCTCTGTGCGAAGCCCCCTTTCCCGGAGACACTTTTTGCGGCCGAGATCGCAGCACTGCGAGGGATGGGGGTCTTGACAGTCTTGCAGCCCATGGATTTCTTCGGGGCTATGGACCTGTGGCGTGCGATGAATGAGGATCCTAACTACCGTTGATCAGGTCGTTTTCTAGTGGTTAGATGGTGTTGTTAACTTTTTTCATTGGTACCGGCTGATGTCACTCTTTGCTGGTCGTATGGGATGGTAAATTGTTCTCGTAACAGTTTGTAATCATACGTCGATGCTCCAGTCTGTGTTCTCGACGATAACAACTGCGGGAAGCTCGTTCGATTCGAGCACGGGCCGTAGCATGGAGTGTTCAAGTTTTTCCTTTCGTTATCTGCACTTAGGACCGTGTACGTGCGAGTGAGTAGGATAGTATCGACAGTGAATTCAGAATATCAATCGGACGAACCCTGAATGGCTCCAGGCGCGGTTCTAAGTTCTGAATCTGCTTCTAGTTCGATTCTCCAGCTTTAGGGCGGGAGGGAAAGCGCCGGAAAGGAGGCGCTGCTCCCAGTCGACGGAGCCAGAAATCTTCTGAGCGCAACCCCAGTGCACTGTGCACTCCCGAAAAAGGCTTATGGCTTATGTCTGTTGTCCAAGAGATTTTATCAAGTTTTATCAAGAGGAGGAAAGAGAAAAAAGAGAGAAAAGGGAGGGAGATTGTACCATGCCTTGTGGACACTCTAGACTAATTTTCCTGCCTCAATTTCGTGCGGGAGCCCCCCAGAAACACGAAAAGCGCCAGATATCAAGTGGGTGGTGATGGGTAGAAATCAAGTTATGTCGAATGGGGACGACTGCCGAAACGAGTTAAGCCCCAGCGAATGAAAATCAAGATATATTTGGCGCACTTCGGAGAAGTTCGGAGAACACCCGGAACGAAGCGACGCACCTGCCAGGCCGCACAGCAGTCCCGCCTCCCCGCCCCTATCAGGCTGCGCACGGGCACCGTCGCGCTAAACGCCCTGCCCGTGACCGTGAACCTGGTCCCGCCCGCGATGTCACGCTCCACGGCGCGTCCGCGATGTTGATCGCCATGAACCGCAGCGCGCATCCACAGTGTTTCCTCCCTGCGCGCATCGCAGGCTGCTCGTGCCTCTGAAGCGCCGCTCTCGCTCGTCGTCTCACGCGACCTGTCTCGGAGGGACGCACCGAGGACCTGCGAATTGCGCTGCGGGACTTTGCATGGACACGTTGTGCACGCTCTCGAGCAGACCCCGCTGTTGCAAGCGAACGGCTTCGAGCGGCGGGCGCTCGACAGCGGGGCGCATCCCACCGCTCTCTTCCCCGTCTCGTCCCGCTCCTCAGCTCGAACACGCCGCCGCAGCCGCTCTCAAGTGCACGTTCTTGGTGCGTATCACACCCTATCTGTGTCCGTTTCTTACTTACATACTTTAGCTACTTGTAGCTGCGCTTGATATGCGCTACCTGCGCAGGGGACCCGGGAATAAGCCCGTGAACGCGCAAGAGCAGAGCAAAGACGCACCTAGCGTACATCAGACCCGCCGCAAGTGTACCGACTTCGCGCTCCGCCTCGCCCCGAGTACAACGTGGATGTCAACGCCGTCGCAGAGCGTGCGCGACGCCCGTCTCGCATGACACGGCACCGGCGGACGCCCAGGCACACCGTAACCGCAAGAACGACTCGCCGCTGCCGAACCCGCCCCGCCGCTGGGCCTGCGACCCGATGCGCAGCTCGAACTCGCCGCCGCGTCAGCCACACCACCGAAACACGCCACATAGCGAGGGCGCCCCGTCGACCCGCGACAAGTCCCCCGCCCAATGCGCAGGAATGCACCCGCACTACCGCCTCGCGTCCGCGTCCAGAGCACCCCGCCGCCACCGCTCCCACACGCTCTTGGTACGTCCCCCGCCCTATCTACACCCGCTCTCACTTATTTACTTACTTGTAGCCGCCCGGCAGCGTCGCGGCAGCGCCTAGCGCAGTCCGTGCGCTTGCCGCCACCCACCGCCCGCTGGCCGTCAGCGCAAGTCCATGTACAGCAACCCACATTCCCGAACGATCGCCCGCCTGCCTACCGACTCGAGAGCGCCGTCGCTGTGTATGCCCCGTGCCGGCAACCCGCCCGAGCCCAGCATATAAGTAAGCGCCTGGCGCTGCAGCACGCGTGCAACGCACGAACGCCAGGGCTCTGCCGAGCACCCGCCCCCGCCGCCGCATCTGCGCTCCCTCAAACTACCGGACGCGCAGCTCGAGCGCGCGGCCGTTCGCCCCACCGCCAAGACACGCCACACGGCGTGCACGCAGACCATGCGCCCGCACTGCCGCCTCGTGTCTGCGTCTCGGGCACGCTGCCGCCGTTACCGAGCGCGCCTTTCTAGGTACGTACCCCACCTATCTACGGCTCTTACTTACCTTACTTACCTCCTTGTAGCGCGCGCGGTGACGCGCGTTCCGCATGGCCCAACCCCCGACCCCTGCTGTCTGCGCCGTGACGCGGTGCTCGTACTCCTGGCCGCGCACACCGCGCACTGTCACATCGTCACGAACCCCGCTTGCCCGCGCCTGCACTGGATGCAACAACACGGCCATGACGGGGAGGTGGGCACGGACATGCGCGTTGCATACAAGAACCTTTCGATGTGTCTTGTTTATTTGTGGGCTCCAGAGAGCTCGACATAAATTGAGCTTACCAAGTTTGCTTATGGCTTGAGGCCTGAGGCTAAAAGCGAGTGAAGGGAATTGGAGTAGATTTGAAGCGCGAGAGCCGCCGTGTGTCCCCTTCTCAGCTGTGTCTCCGGCCATCGAAGCTTGGTCGAAGCAGAGCACAGATAATAGGAGCCTGAGGATATGGTCGGACCGGGCTTAACTCAAAAGGGAAAGATCATTCACACGGATCAGAAATCAAGGCTTATGTGGCTTATGCCTAATCCGGCATAAGCCAGCAACAGCCTCGGCTAATGAGCCCCGAAAAAGATTGAACCAAGTATTGCGCCGGATTTTACCGAGATCGGCACCTCGGATCACGATCAGCGGGCACCGCCACGTCATCGCTTCTTTATGGAAAGCCAGAGCACCACGCTCATTTGATGACCGGTTTTGCCTCCATCGGGGAGTCGGACTCCGGCCACCGACAATAGCCGAAGTTAGCCGATGTTTCCGGAGTCAGCCGGGGAAAGCTGTATCCTTTGGTTCAAGTTGTGAAGGAAGGTTGCCTTGGGTGCTGTTGAACTGTAACACCTAGAGCTTAGAGACTTGGAGCCCCCAAGGCAAGAAGCACCCACGGTCCACCTTGCACCAATAGTGACACAGTTTGCTGGACATCATATTGATGCGGCGAATACTGCCGAAATGCCGACTGCAATTGGTCCCCGATCCAGTAATACACGCGGCGCTGACAAGTTGATTGATCGGCATTGATCGGCACTGGTCTTTGCCGAGGTCCAGTGTTGGCCCATTGGCTCCCATTGGATTCCAGTGGGAACCACTGGGTTACATCGTGTCCATCAGGCTTCAGTGGAGTTCACTGGATTCCATTGGCTCTTCTCTGCACCGGTTCCCATTGTTTTACGATGGTTTCCAATATGTTTGAACAATGTTCCTGACCGAAGCTTTGATAGGCTCACTTTCGGTTGGGAGATACTACCTCGGTCTTCCTTGTAAGTCCGGTTGTTGTTGCCCTCTCCTCTAACTTCGAGTATGCAGATTGTAGATGGGTGTCCAGTTTAGCTGAGCTACAATTACATAAGTGCAACTGATGGAATATGTTGGTAATGCTTTGGGAAGAGTGCAATGATTCAATGCATGGCTACAATTGAGTGCTCCATTCAGAGCCCCTGTTGAACTATCTGCTCAAGGATAATCAGTATCCTTCAAGTATGTGAGGTTCAACTACAGTCCGTTTAGTTACAATGATGCAATCAGATGAATCACAAATTCAATTTTGCACTGAATATATTTGCATGCTGCAAAACATGTGAGTGTATCATGAGAGACAGAGTGGGGAAGCCAAAGTCTCAAATGAATAACTGATTTTCGGGTAATTACCCGAGCCATCGGTATCAGCAGTCCGCCTGCCGTATGGAGTCAAAACCGGTCATCAAACGAGCGTGGTGCTCTGGCTTTCCATACTTCTTTCCTTCTCTCTTCTAGTCCCGCTTGCTCCCTCCAGCACGCCCACGACTCGCACGCGTCCGGCGCCCCCAGCCTCGATCCATCCGACGCACGGCGCAGCGTCGGCGCTCTCCGCCCGTCGACGAGCGAGCATCCTGGCAGCGTCCAGGGCAACCCCCTAGTCCCGCACGGATGCGGCGGCCGAGTCCTTTCTTCAAACTGCCGCTCTGCTCTCATTGCTATGGACGCCCGCTGTTGGCGGCATCTAGGGTCTAGGGGCTACTTCTCCGTAACTTTCGCGCAAGCTCAGATCTGCCCGCGTCCCTTGCATCCGCGGGGAGGCTCTTCTAGAGTACGGGCGGGCTCTTCGCGTGGATATCACTTGCAAGACATGTCCTTGTTACGTCCAAGCCGTGCGCGACGCATAGATATTGTGCGATCCCAGATCTGCACCCGCCTCTTGTGGCCCGTTCAAACCGAGCGGCGCCAACCGCGCGCGAGGACGGACGCCGCGCCGCCGCACCACTTTCGACTTTGCGGCCCGCCCAGATTGCATACATCCCAGTCGCGGTCAACGGCAATTCAAGAGACCGCTGACACCGCACCTCGCACGCTTTACTCAGCCCCAGCGCACCAAGCTCAAGTGCGCACTCTCGTCTCAATCTACCTACGCTGCGCCGCGCTCCTCTTTTTTCATCTCAATTAGCTTTGTTACCCGGTCGCTGGATGCAAATTTCCGCTGTTTTCCTCTATCGTCCGTGGTCTGAGACTGCGCCGCCTTCCGTGTCCCTCCGCGCAATCTCTAGATCTGTGCACTGTCAATTGCATGATCGCGCACTCACTGTTTGGAGTCCACTCTTCGCTTTCAGCTCCTAGTCTTCGCTTCCGCTCTCGTTCCCCTTCGGTCATGTGCTTCTCTTCAACCACCCTCGCCCACCGGAATCAAACCCAAATCCTCAACCTGAAAATTCAACCGAGTCAAGCGCACACCTGCCGAAACTTCGGGTAGTGCGTCCGTCCCGACCTGTCTTACTTATACCCGGTATGTTCGAACGGACTACCTCATGACTCCCGCCTGCCGGCGTTCCCTTGGTCCCAACGCACGGTAACCGCCCACCTCTGAAGATCTCCCGTTCCGACGCGGGGCTCCTCCGTCCCGCTGCATATCTACCCTCCCTCCCACTCCCGCGTCCCCGAGCGTCCCCACGCGTGCTGCGAACCCGCCCGCCCATCGCAAACTCGTCAGAATCGAGGCAGCGCGGAGCGATCTAGTCTCTCGCTGACAGTTAGCGCCTCAACGTCATCTCGCACTGCGCTCAGGCTCTCGTCACTCGCAATCCCACCCTGCGCGCTCTCGGTATCCTAGCACTCTCGCACGCGCTGCCCGCATCGCTACGGCTCTTCCTTCTCTTTTGCGCATTGCTCATTGTCCGGATCGTCTCTGGTCATATCTTCGACGCGCTCTATCGAATCCGGCTTGATGGCGTCTCAACTTCGAATGCGTGTCTGCGTCCACCCGGGTGGACAAACTCGAATCCAGGTGAGTCGGACCTCACACACTGGGCTCACAGCTCGTTCTTGGGGATATCAGGCGATCTCATTGCCTCCGCATCCCTGGCATGCCATCGCACCTCCATCCCAACCGGAAACCGTTGGAAGACAAGGCCCGGCGGCGGTGGCAGCCTCCTGCATACACTTACGTGAGAGTCATATCATCACTGCGGGGAAGCTCGTTCGACTCGAGCCCGGGCCATAACAGGTCCCGGTCAATACCTGATATTTTTATCTGTTATAGGCGGTCAGTGGACAATTGAACTGGATCGTGAGCGACTCGCAGGGATACTGGTACCGCGGTTCAATAATCAGGTGAGTACTTTGAGAATTTTTCGAAATCACCTTTTTGTACGAATCGTCCTGTTCTCGGATAGGAACTACTCAGCAGTTGAGGGATGCGATAAAGGCCCGGTGGCGATGGTCGCCGCCCGCATACAGTTAGATGGTTGTGGTATGCATCTGCGGGGCAGCTCGTTCGAATCGAGCCCGGGCAATAGTGGCTCATATTGGTTTGAGTTCTTTTGTCTTTTTGCGGTGAATTCGAAGGGGATCCAGTGTCGCCTAAGTTTTTCCATTAATGTAGAGATTTCCTCTCAGTGTAGTGGTTCGAGGATCGGGGGAAGTTGGAGGGAATCTCGATCCGGGGTCGTTCCCCAGTGCTGGATCTCAAACAAGGAAGGGCTTGCGGGATAGCGATTAGCAGTCGCCGGGGAACTGCAGGGGCAGCGTGAGTCCCGGAAAGAGTTCATGACACACTGCACGCATTAACACTGTTCTGTTTTATTATCTAGGACAGGTTCGGCATTGTCCGAGGCTCTTTCTTGAGCACGATTGATATGTGGGCGCGCGAGATACCGAAGGGTCTTGTACGGGGCAATACTGCTCCAAAAACGAACTTCAGACCAATGGTTCGAGCCCGGGTCGAACGGGCATCTCCTGCGCTATGAAGACACCATGAACGCTGGGCACAGGGGGCAGGCGCGGACCGTCCGCCATCGAACCGATGAAAGCTAGCAGCGGCGTTGTAGCTGCTAGACGAGGCGTTTTGTTCTCAAGTTCAAGTTCACATTTTCAGAGGTTCGTGCACCTGTGGGGCAGCGGGTGAGGAAAGCGAGTACACTGCTAGAAGAAAGCCGACTGAAAAATCGGCCAAAGCGTGCGAGGAAGGCACGAACGCAAAGTTGCGCTCTAGGGTAGGTACCAAAGATAAGATTACTCTGCGGAAAGGCCGGCGTTTGCCGAGATCGCCGACGCCCCGGCTATCGATCACTGCCGATCAGGGGGCAAAGGACGTCATCGCTCACTCTCTCTTCTTTTCCTTTCCTGCAACAAGTATGCGAGTGCGGGGTTCCCTACCTTGACTCACGCCGCCCCCCGCCCTTCATCGGGGCGTCTCCGCTTCGGCTGACGCGCTGCCGCTTTCACCCCTTTCTTCCGCGTCGGCCTGGCAACGACTCTCTGAAGGTTGCGCTTCACGAACGTCCCCCTTGCACCAGCTTGCACCCTCGCTTCAAGGACGCGCCCGGCTCACTTAGGGGCTAGGGGCCCCGGTCAGGTCTCTCGCCCGATCTCAGATCTCTTAGACGGATGCCGCTCGTATCTGCATTTGCTCTGGTCAGTATCTCTCGCGCCGATCTTCTGCGTCGTTCTACCGCGCACGGCATACTGGATCCATGCTCCCTCCGCCATCACTCAATCTACGTCACGAGCGTCCCACGACCTCCGATCTGGCTCAGCGAACGCTCGTATTGCTTCTTTGACCCGCCACGGTGGTCTGCGACAACGGTTGTTACTGCCCGCCCTAGCCTTTGTGTTTCAAAATTCCAATCGCGCTGAGAGTCCCCTCTGCCTCGTGTGCACTGTAACGCACGTCGATACCCCGATTTCTTTCCCTCTGTCGCTGGACGTGATGTTTGGTTTTCCATCGCTAGCGTCCCTCTTTCTCGCTCTCCGTCTTCGACACGCAATGCCTCCACTGCCCCTCGCCCATCCTCGCGGCGATCGCCTGCCCCTCCGCTCGCTTTCGATTCGATTCAAACGCCGTTACTGCCTGCCGCGCGCTTCTCACACTCGCAGATGCTGCGCCGGAATCAACGCCGCGTACGAATGAGCCCCACATCAGCGTCGCTCCCATGCATCGCCCGCGCATCCCATCCCTCCAGCTCGTCATGGGTCCTTCCGTCGTGCCAAGAGTTAGGCTTTCGCTTCAGCGTGAAATCTCCAGCTGGATCAACCTACGCCGCCTCAAGCTCTCTGTGGTGTTGTTTTGCGTCTCGCTCGCCGCCGACTCTACATCCGCATCCGCTAGTCCAGATACTGCGAACGCGCCTCGCTACAAGTTAATTGTGCGCATACCCCGCCCTGCCTCTCAATAGTCTGTCTCCGCTTTCGCTTTCGAGTCTCTTTTCCCTGGAGCTTTGTTTGTCCTAGCCCCTATCCCCGACAATTTCCGCGCGCCCCTGTATATTCACTGCCCCCGGGCTTCTCCGAGAGCCGAAGTGCGCGCTGGAAACTCTACTGCGAGGAGTCGTGCGTTCGCATTCCTTCAACAATTACCTTATTACTCAACATTACATTCCTCGATCTTGCTCTCATTAATGTTAATCCTGGCTCAACATTGATTCGTGGGCCTGATCTGGGCGCCGATAACTTCCCTGCGAGCACTGTCTCAAAGCGCACAGGATCCGAACAGGGGACCGCGCTAGGGCTCCAGGACTATACTGCGTGCCACGGATTTCAAACTCGCACTGGCTGAGCTCATCGAACTAAATTCCTGCAGAATGTTAGACTCTTACCTTCTGCGGTTGCATCCTTGCCACGCAATAAAGTCTTCAGCTCAGCGCTCACACGGAAAGAAGGCTTGAACATAAGGCCCGGCGGCGGCGGGCGCCTACCACACCCCATGATCGAATTCCAGTACAATTCCGTGGGACGCTCGTTCGACTCGAGCCCGGGGCATCACTCATAGATGTTAGTGAGACTTTTTCTGTGTTGAACAGTCAGTGGGTACTCGACCTGGATCGTGAGCGACTCGCAGGGATGCTTACTGATATCGGCGTATCAATATCCAGGTGAGGATTTCGAAAATTGTATCTTCACACTTGTATTTACCGCCACAAGGGTCTTTGCGTTCATAGACTGCAATGTGAATCAGGTAATGGGATGAAGCTTTGGAGCTATGCAGGCCCGGCGGCGATAGTCGCCACCCGCATACGCATACGGCGCATGATGATGATAACAACTGCGGGCCGCTCGTTCGATTCGAGCCTGGGTCATGAGGGAAGCGAGGTTTTTTGTCTGTCTGAGGTGACATCAGGTAGTGGGACAACCGGGGTTTATTCAATCGGAGCGATGGCTGTTTCTAGCTTGGGTTCAAGCACTCTTTTTCTGAAAGCTTTCGAATTTGTGTAGGGTTTACTATCTACTTATATGAACTTCTTGTCCCGATCACGGGAATCGGCTCCTGAATGGAGTTTCGGCGGCGGATGGCTGCCTTCCCCAGCCCATAACTACAGCAGATACCTCTGAATCGGTTGTGCGAGGCCTTCGGTCGCCTCGAGCCTGGGACACCGTGTCTTCACTAATTCTGTCGCCTATTAATTGGTTTCTGTCCAGTTTGTAGTTCTTCGTTGATTTGATCTGTTTAGAACTGGCATGCGGTACGAGATCCGGGATCGTAAAATTTCTCTGCTCCCCTGTAGTAGCTATTTCGGCGCTTACGCATATACGAGCCGGGGACGGGGCGCAACTGTCTTAAAAAAAGGTTACAAACTAAGCTCAGATGGCTCGAACCCGAGTCGAACGGGCATCTCTTGCGCACATGAGATATATATGTCAGCCCACACTGTGGGCAACCGCGGACCGTCCGCCATCGAGCCGATATGGACTCGGGCAGCGGATCGCTGTTGTAGCTGCCAGAGAAGGTTGTTCTGGGTTCAAGTCCAACTTTTTCAAGTTCAAGTTGTTGGAGTCTTGGTGATACTAGGAGATTCTTGAGCGTGAGAGTCTGTGGGAAGCGGGTGGGAAAAGCTGCTGCAGAACTTTCCACTGAGGAGGCGGCCAAAGCTTGCGATCCGCAAATGATTGACCGAAACCGGGGTTTGCCGGATCGGCGATCACGCGGAACGTTCCACTCGGCTCCTCCAGTGCGACCCCCTACGCTCAGCTCCAAATCCCCCCCTCAACCCTCCCGCCAAATTATTCGCCCGGCGGCCGAACACCGCCCTCCTTCAATACCGTCAATGTGCGCATCCAATCCCGCGCGCGCCTGCTTATGCTTACGCTCGCCGAATACTCGTACTTCCGTTCAACGTCCCTGGCGTACTACTTCTCCTTGTCGGCTTCATATCGAGCCGCTCTTGCCCTGCGCACAGCACTCCCGGCTGTCCTTACGCCGCCACCGAACTCACTGCGTCCCGCCGTCTGTTCCTAGACGCGCTGCCAATGGATATTCCGGGGAGCAGGTTCGACGCGAGCCCGAGCCATACCGCAGAGAACCGCAATTCGTATGTGCCTATCAGCTGTGTTTCTCGAGAATCAAAAGGCGTATCTGCGACTCGCATCGGCGGGGATCGTCTGGTCCATGTATAAGAATTACTGTTTGTGGTGAAGGCCCGGCGGCGGTTGTCGCCTCCTGCATCCAACTCAATTCAGCATGACAATGATATGATAATTGCCGCTTGCGGGGACGCTCGTTCGACTCGAGCCCGGACAATATGTAGGCTGCTGGCGAGGACCATTTTGTATCCGTTTGAGAGCGCCTTCAAAGCCCGACTGGCGCTTGATCATGGGGGAACTGTCGCGATAAAAGCGCAGAGGTTGAGATTCGGGATCGGGGTCAGTGGTCACAATTTTTGGAATCATCCGGAATTCTGTAATGAGCGGAGCGGGGGGACTCGGTCATCCTGCAGTTGCAGGGATTCCCCCGTCGTCGGTGGGAGCTCAGGCCTCAGGCCTCGGGTACAAGATGGAGGCCCGGTGGCGGATGGCGCCACCCGCATACAGTAACAAGATCTGTCACATTCCCGCGGATGCTCGTTCAAATCGAGCTCGGGCCGTATCATATGAGCGTGAACGTTTTTCTTCTGTTATCAGAGCCCATTGGCGTCGGCAAGTTGATTGCAAGTTGATATGATCAACAATGAAATGAATCGGAAAACCACAAATGGCGGGCTCGAGGGCGTCGCACGTGCGGGGCTATGGTCTGGTCTCAATTTTTAAGCTCTCCGGTGGAATAACAGAGAGGCGCTGCGGCCCGTCCGCAGACCCAGACGCTACCGAAAAAGATCCAAAGAGATGTTCAGGAAACGTTTCGGCACTTGCCGGGATCGTCGGCCCGCCTCGGATCAAGTAGAAATCAGCCACGTCATCGCTTGTTCTTCCTTCTTGCCTCTTGCCTCCAGCACGCCTACAACCCGGAGGGCATGCCCGCCACTATCCTTCCCACCCACGGCGCTCTCCGCCCGTCTTCGGCCGCCTCTTCCCCAGGCAACTGCCTCGTCTCGCACACGCGTGCGCCCGACTTTTCGACAAATCGTCGCGCTGTCGCTCTCTACGTGTTAGATGAACGAGCCCACAAACCTCCCTCGCTGCTATAGACGCACCCTTTCGGGGGCCCCTAGGTTCTCCGGGCTATATGTTGCCGGGTCCCAGATTTGCCCCGGTCACTTAGGCTTCTGACCCAGCGCTCTAGATCTATGTGCACTCTCCCCGACGTCACCAGCCCGCTCTGGCTCCTCCTTCGAGTTCTACTGGCCTAGATCGCTCGAACGTGCTCCTTTGTCTTTGAGATCTCGCTGAAGGGCCGCCGGATCTAGTATCCGCATCCTCTCCCGGCCTGCGCCAGACTGCACTCCCTTGCTCCCACATCACAACACCAAGCTCTTTCTGTCCGGCTCACCTTTCAATCAAATCTCTAGCTCATGGAAGCGACACTGACTTGCTTTTCCCTCTATCACATCTGATCTTTATCGATTTCGGGCCCCTTCAAATCTCTGACTCGGACACGTTGCTGACACGCGTACTATTGTCATTCGGATACTTCGAACAATTCCCTTTTGACTCTGTTGCTGCTGATCCATGCGATATTACCCGTATCAACTGATCAACAAATCTCTGTGTCGACCTTGTCAAAGGACGATAATGGAACAATACCGTTGATGCCTTGATCATGACTCTTGGTTTCGACTTTGTTCCTCCGCGGCTCCGACCAGATAGGTCTTGGCGAGACGGAAACTCTTTTGAGCTCCGATCCTTATCGATCTCACAATGAATGGGCTCGCGGAACGCATATATAGCGAGTGCCCACTTGACAGTTCGCCATCAGTTTGCTTGCTTTCCTGTCGTCCCCCATGCAGTCTCCAAGCTCATCTCTGCGCGCAATCGATAGACTACCGCCAGAGCTGATAGGGATGATTAACATTCTTTCCTACACATCTCCGATTACGCTACCCTCACTGCCACCTGGACCACCGATTGTCTGTATCTCGCAGGTCTGCCGACGCTGGCGATTCATCGCGCACGACCAATCTTTCCTGTGGACGACATACTTCCTGGGACTTCCCCCGTCTTACCCAACCCCGCGATGCGACGCCCTTCTCCGGTCTCTCGAGATGTTCGTTGCCCACAGTGGATCGCGCGAATTGATCTTCAATGTCGTCCAGGCGGATGAAGGCGTGGGTCGGGATGTTTTGGCCCACATCCTCATGTTGTACTCGCCCCGAATCCAGAACCTCCAACTGCACATCCCCCAAGAGACCGCCGCATCTGTTGCACGTGGGTCTGCCATTGACTTCGCCCGCCTGCGAGTTTTTGCGCTTAGGATGCACCCCCCCGCCGAAGAATTTGACGCACCCGATGTTCCACTCCGCTCTCTTTTGTTCACTTCAAGTCCACTGCTCTCAACAATCAATATCGGGTATTGCAGCTGGCGCCCAATGCACTTGCCCGGGTTGTATCTGGACATTTGGAATGTGCCTCTCGGTCAGCTAACGAGCTTCAGTGGGAGGAATGTATATCTGAGTGCTCCGGACTGCTTTCT
Organism: Mycena belliarum; assembly: GCA_029282135.1. Classification (NCBI taxonomy): domain Eukaryota; kingdom Fungi; phylum Basidiomycota; class Agaricomycetes; order Agaricales; family Mycenaceae; genus Mycena; species Mycena belliarum. Next base: position 67,244 of record JARJCN010000134.1, on the reverse strand, counting down.
GGTCCTCAGAGATTGCCCGCTGGTGAGACATCTGTTCTACAATCCCTGCTCCTGCTGTTTACTTTGTCTTCTGCAAGCTTATCAGATGTTTGTTCTGCTGTGACGATGGTGAAGAAGTGTCAGTGACGCCGCTCTATGTTCCGCACCTGGAGGTGTTGGAAATCAACTTCCGTCTATTGCAAACACTCTTCTGGGAGTATCTCACCGCTCCAGAGCTGACGACCCTCCATATCGCCAGCCTATCAGACCACGATAGCGATGAGTGGGACAACAGATGTTTTATGGACTTCCTCCGCAGGTCCGATTTCAGTCTCGCACGACTGTCCCTTGCCTTCGACTTTAGCTCCCATGCAGAGGGCATTACGGAGGTTCTTCGCGCTTCCCCAACGCTCATCGAGCTGCACTTACGGTGGACTGGCTTGTTCATGGCACCGGATCCGTGCATCACGCACTTGCTCACCCAGCTGGCCTCGCCGCTGTTCTTGCCGAACCTGGCGTCCATCGCCATCGATGCTACCGCAGAGTCTTTGTCGGCGCTTCGAGCACGCTGTATCGCACAAGCGACGGAGCCCGGGTCGCGCGTTGGGAAGCTACTTCTCTGTGCGAAGCCCCCTTTCCCGGAGACACTGTTTGCGGCCGAAATCGCAGCACTGCGAGGGATGGGGGTCTTAACAGTATTGCAGCCCATGGATTTCTTCGGGGCTATGGCCCTGTGGCGTGCGATGAATGAGGATCCTAACTACCGTTGATCAGGTCGTTTTCTAGTGGTTAGATGGTGTTGTTAACTTTTTTCATTGGTACCGGCTGATGTCACTCTTTGCTGGTTGTATGGGATGGTAAATTGTTCTCGTAACAGTTTGTAATCATACGTCGATGCTCCAGTCTGTGTTCTCGACGATAACAACTGCGGGAAGCTCGTTCGATTCGAGCACGGGCCGTAGCATGGAGTGTTTAAGTTTTTCCTTTCGTTATCTGCACTTAGGACTGTGTACGTGCGAGTGAGTAGGATAGTATCGACAGTGAACTCAGAATATCAATCGGACGAACCCTGAATGGCTCCAGGCGCGGTTCTAAGTTCTAAATCTGCTTTTAGTTCGATTCTCCAGCTTTAGGGGGGAGGGAAAGCGCCGGAAAGGAGGCGCTGCTCCCAGTCGACGGAGCCAGACATCTTCTGAGCGCAACCCCAATGCACTGTGCACTCCCGAAAAAGATTGAACCAAGTATTGCGCCGGATTTTACCGAGATCGGCACCTCGGATCACGATCAGCGGGCACCGCCACGTCTTCGCTTCTTTCCTTCTCTCTTCTTCCCGCTTGCTTCCCTCCAGCACGCCCACGACTCGCACGCGTCCGGCGCCCCCAGCCTCGATCCATCCGACGCACGGCGCAGCGTCGGCGCTCTCCGCCCGTCGACGAGCGAGCATCCTGGCAGCGTCCAGGGCAACCCCCTAGTCCCGCACGGATGCGGCGGCCGAGTCCTTTCTTCAAACTGCCGCTCTGCTCTCATTGCTATGGACGCCCGCTGTTGGCGGCATCTAGGGTCTAGGGGCTACTTCTCCGTAACTTTCGCGTGAGCTCAGATCTGCCCGCGTCTCTTGCATCCGCGGCGAGGCTCTTCTAGGCTCTTTGCGTGGATCTGGATTGCAAGACGTGTCATTGCTATGTTCAAGCCGCGCGACACATAGATCTCGTGCTATCCCAGATCTGCCGCGTCGCGTAGCTGCTGCGCGCGAGGACGGGACGCCGCGCCAGCGCGCCACTTTCGACTTTGCGGCCCGCCCAAATCGCATAGATCCCAGTCGCCGTTAACAGCAATTCAAGCCTCTGCTGCCTACGCGCCCTCGCACGCTTGCCCTGGCCCCAGGCTCCAAGTGTAATCTCTCGTCTCAATCTACATCTGTTGCACCGTGCTTTTCACTCCGATACTTTCTCCTGTCGCTGGATGAAACTTTCGGTTGTTCTGCCCAATCGTCTGCGGCGTAACCCGGCGCCTTCCGTGTATCTCTGCGGCACCGCTAGATCTGCGCGCTGCCTCTGTATCACTTGATCGCGGGCGCTCAGCGAAATCTGACCTGTCTCCGTCTACTACCCCTGGTCTTCGCTCGCTGCTGACGGGCGCTGACTAGCGCTGACTGCTCATCCCGGTATCCTCCTTTCCGTCTGTCCTTGTGCTGCCCAGCGCTCGCTTAGTCTCATCACGCTACCACTGCTGCCGGCTTTTCGTACTCCCGCACCGGGTTCCCCCGCCTTGCTGCGAATCTGCCCCTTGCCTCACACTCCCGCCTTCCCGATCATCGCATCCCCTCGTTGCTAGAGAGATCGCGTGCCGCATTCTAGGCTCTCGTAGGCAGACGGTTCAAGCTCCTTAGGAGCGACTCGGAAGACCGTGGTACACATCTTCCAGCCAATATATCGGCTGATTCGGCTCTCGAAAATCGGACGGAAGCAGCCCAATTGCAATTCGCACCGTGCTCAGGCTTTCACGACTCACGATCCCACCCGCGCTTGCGCTCCCAGAAGATCACTGCATTCCATCTCTACGGCTCGTCCTCTGCCTCTGCGCATTGCTTCTTGTACGGATCGTCTCCGGCCAGACTTAGACGCTAGACGCGGCACATCCTGCGTAATGGCGTCCAAAATTCGAGCACGCATCTGTCTCTGTCTGGGCGGACGATCTCATGTCAATCTGAGTCCGACCACACGCCCGCTCAGGCCAGAATCGCGCTCAGATCATCAATCCCCCGGAATATCAGGCGAGCTCACTGCCGCTTCGTCACCATATCCCTGGCCCGCCAGAAATCCTTATCTCACCCGGAAAGCAGGTTCGACGCTAAGGCCCGGCGGCGGACGGTCGCCACTCGTCGACGCACATCGTAGGCGCTGTCAATGGTTATCGCGGGGAGCTCGTTCGACTCGAGCCCGGGCCATTCCAGTAAATGGACTTTTTGTTCGTTTTGAACGGTCAGTGGGTACTCGACTTGATCGTGGGGGAAGCGCAGGGATACTGGCATCGCGGTTCACTAATCCGCTGAATATACTTACTCCCGAGATTTTTTGGAATCAATATTATGTGCGGTGCGAGTCGCATCCGCACGAATCGCCCTGTTCCCACATAGGAACTACTCAGCAGTTGAGGGATGCGATAAAGGCCCGGTGGCGATGGACGCCACCCGCATACAGTGTAGATGGTTGTTGTATGCATCTGCGGGGCAGCTCGTTCGAATCGAGCCCGGGCGATAGTGGCTCATATTGGTGTGCGCTCTTTTGTCTTTTCGCGGGGAAGGGGGATCCACTGTCACGTAATTTTTTCATTAATGTAGAGATTTCCTCTCAGTGCAGTGGGTCGAGAGTCGGGGGAAGTTGGAGGGCATCTCGATTCGGGGTCGTTCCCCAGCGCTGGATTTTAACAACAAGGAAGTGTCGGAAAAACCTCAGATTGGTTGAAACGGATTTACCCGGCTTGGTGGCTTGGATGTGGTTGCAACCGGTTCAAAGCCGCTGGCGGGGTGGCTAAGAACGACTTTGAACCGGTCACAAGCCGTTGGAATTCTGGAAAACCATTTGGAGGCTGGGGAGGGATTCACACGGATTGCAAGTCCCAGGGGGTGGTCTTTTCTTTTTGTTGTCCCGTGCTGATGAAAGTAGAGGATAATGCTGCAGTTAATCTGGCTTATCTACATGCGAGAACTTTACACAGTCCACCACATTGAACACTTCGCGCCACACCCCCCAAATTGGGCACGGACATCATTTATATACCCCGCCCTATTCCCCTGACCGACATGTGCAAACGCACTCCTCACAGATCTCCATCATGGAGCTGCGCGTCCGAGCGCAAGTCGGGACCCGCGCGATCCCGATACAATGCGTTTAGCATCGTGTCTTCGTGCCGATCGCAGTCTTGCAGGTCGTCGCGCGCCGCGCCGCCCAAGGACTGGTACGGCTGCTCTGCGCAGCGGTACACTTGGGGAGAGTACACAACTTGAAGGACCGCGCGCGATTCAACACCCCTGCACGCGCCCGAGCTCGGCGACGCATCGCGCGCGTACGCGAGAGAGGGTCGTGCCCACGAGGAAGCGGCGGTGGCGTGCATCGGGAGCGCTCCCGACGCCGCCTTCGGGTCGGTTCCTGGTGCATCCCTTGCACGAAGCCCCACCTTCTAGTCAGGTTCTCGGCACGCAGGTGCAGGTCGCCCGGGGCGGTCTGGACGAGGGGAATCGCCTGCCGCTTCGGGTGCGCGCTCACGGTGTGGGACAGGAGGTATACGTACGCGATGGCGCTGGAGAGGGAGTCGAGGTCTACCGGGGATTCGGGCAACAGAGCGGACAACGCGAAGAGGCGGCAACTTGCAAGCGGCTAAGAGGTGGTTTGCGCGTGGGGAGTGAGGACAAACATCGCGCGGGGCAGATTTGAGCCTTGAAGTTGTGAAGTCAGGACGGGCCCAGGGCCGCCGGGGACGAGGTACGGGATACGCGCAGGCGCGCAACGAAAGCGGAGGTGTGACGTGTCGTGAGCGGCGGCCCGGGGTGCGTAGCATAAGCTGGCGGCGGGGACGTCGAGGGTGTAGCGCAGGCGGGCGGCCGCGGCGCGAAGTTGGAGCGGCGCATGCTGAGAGCTGCTAGCGCTGAGCGCTCTGAGGGCTGCAACGTTGCAGCCTTGCACTGGAGGGGTTTGTATGGGTTTGTGCAGGTTTTTGTAACGTGATCTCGTAACAAGTCACAATTATGACAGTCAATGCTGGACAAAACCCTTGTGGTCACATGTGACCATTAATGGTCATTAATGGCCATTAATGACCACTAATGTACCACCAATGGTCGGTCTATGGCCACTCGTGGGCCATTTATGGAGGCCCACTACACATCGTTCTCAATCTCATCCCGCCATTTATGACCATAGAACTCGATGATCTCATGATGTTGAGCCGTTCATGGTCCATCCATGGTCATTTATGGCGACCACCAATGGCCCATTTATGGCCATGAGCTCTCCATTCATGGCCCCTGTAAGCTACTCTTGCACCCAATCCTCTTGAGATTTTTTTTCTCAGAAATCCCGACTATTTTGGATGATCGTGCAGCTTTGAAACTCTTCTTGCAACACCCCGCCGTCCTGCTCTTGCTCCGGACCTCGCTCATACCTGTTAGCCAACTCAAGCATCACCTGGCCTTTCAACCTGTAAGTAGCTGCAGATAAGGGAATGGCTCCGATTTGTACGCAAGTGTGAATGAGACCCAAAATCTTATGTGCTGCCTCCTAGGGCTGGCACGCTAGATATTGGGGTTGGGGGGGGAGAGCCTCTGGCTCTGCAGCTCCGCCCGCTATGCGGGCTGCATAGGCTGGAAGTAAGACGTGCGCGCGCGACATCGGCCTCGGCGAAACAGGTTTGCGGGCAAGGGGGACGCGGCGCGACGTGTAGACCAGTGGAGAGCGGGACTGGGGACTCTGAGCATGTGGAAAATAGCCGCGGCGAAGCTGCAAGATGACTATACCACACACTAAGGAAACAGAAAAAAGGGGATGCGGAGGGTGGGTGAGGATTTGGCTAGGACAAGTACGGAAGTAAATACTAATGATGGTCAGCCGACTCAGTCACTCATCTAGCGCAAACCTTTGCCAGCCTTTCCTTATCCTCTGATAACGCAGATCTGCTTGTGCCTCACATCTGCTGTATCTTGGATCAAGCTAACCCAATGTTGAATATTGTCGTTTCTTATAGGAACACTGGTACATCCAAACATCCAAGGTTTTGCCCAAACAGGAGACCTGCCTGGTGAAACTTTGGAATTCATTTGGGTCCAATTCAGCATCCAAAAGGGGCCATTGAAGTGGGATGAGAGAAGCGGGGATCCATTGATGGACCACTAATGACAAGGAGGTTCATTGATCGGCTCACTGATGCGACAATTTGATGCACGTAATGAACATCGAGTGCTGCACAGTGATGGTCATGAACCCGCCATTGATGTTGCATTAATGGCCACTGGTGGCCCATCAATGACCATCAACCCATCGATGCACCATAAATGGCCACTAATGGCCACAAGGGTTTTGTCCAATAACGACCGTCATACACAATGTTACGACAGTGACGCTTGTATTGGCGTCATCGTGGAGCATCGACCACATATAAACGACGACTGCCGTCGCCCCCTTCTCGTTGCCTTCTCTTTGCCTCCACCACCGCCATCTCACTATGTCCCAACTTTCTCCCAACAAAGACCGTCTTACCCTCCATGATACTTCCACGTAGTCTCACCATGACTTTGCCACAAGGTATCAGTAATCGGCTCCGACTCGGACTCCGACGTGGCGGCCAGCAATCACGGCATATGTTGCGCAGGGTGCGTATCGCTCATTCAGTCCAGAGCCGCTAACGATGTTGGTCCTCTCAGAACTAGCAACAGGAGAGGGCTGTCCAACAACCTTACAGCTGCCTGGGACGCGTCCACGCGGAACGCGGACAAACCGGGCAAGCACGATATGCTGCAGGCTGCGAAGAGTCGGGATGACGAGTACGACCTCGACACCGTCTTCGCGCCAGGCCTTCGTGAGTCCTGCCCCCTAGTATGTCACCCCCTAGTACGTCTTTCGGCTTGCAGACCGCAGCATTCTCACAACAAGTTGCGCAGGCCGGCAAAGGTCGCCCCCCCCTCCCGCTCGGCGCGCAATTTCTCCTTTCACTTACGGAGTCATACCATGATTATCGTGTATGGTATAGATAACCGCATAGCCCTATCAAATAAGATTTTTTTTTTGTCCGCGCCGCCCACGCTAGTTCCAACGGGTTGGCACAAGATACAAGACCTAATTTGAATTGCCAAGTTGCATGGCTTCAAACCCACGGCGTGGATTGGAACCGCTTTGATTAACCTCACCTATTACATGAAAGCCACGAAAAGAATTTGACCATAGAACGCCATACAACCGGTTGCATGGCGTTTAAACCTGTCTGGGATTTTTCCGACAAGGGCTTGTGGGATAGCGATCGGCAGTCGGCGGTCGCCCATGAACTGCAGGGGCAGCGTCAGTCCCGGATAGAGTCCATGACACACTAAACGCATTAACATCGTTCTGTTCTATTATTTGGGACGGGTTCAGCATTGTCCGAGGCTCTTTCTCCAGCATGATTGATATGCGGGCGCGCGAGATACCGAAGGGTCTTCAACGGGTCAATATTTACTGTTACAAAAAGGGACTTCAGACCGATGGTTCGAGCCCGGGTCGAACGGGCATCTCCTGCGCTATGTAGACACCATGAACGCTGGGCACAGCGGGCAGGCGCGGACCGTCCGCCATCGAACCGGTGAAAGCTAGCAGCGGCGTTGTAGCTGCCAGACGAGGTGTTTTGTTCTCAAGTTCAAGTTCAAATTTTCAGAGGTTCGTGCACCTGTGGGACAGCAGGTGAGGAAAGCGAATACACTGCTAGAGGAAAGTCGACTGAACAACGGCGAAAGCTTGCGAGAAAGGCACGAACGCAAAGGGTTGCGCTCTAGGCGAGGTACCAAAGATAAGATTGCTGCCGGCGTTTGCCGAAATCACCGGGATCACTGCCGATCAGTGGGTGCCCCGTCATCGCTCACTCGTTCTTCTTTTCCTTTCGTCCACCACGGCTGCGAGTGCGGCGCTCCCTACTTCAACGCACGCCGTCCCCCGCCCGCCAGCCGAGCGTCGCACTGCCAGACCCAGATGGAAACAACGCAGCTCCTTCGCCTCGCACGGAGCCCCTTTCGCGCCTTTCTGCGCGTCGCCCTGCCAACGACTCTCTGAACTTCTTGCTCTGAACGCTGCGCTCCACGCCTTCTTAGATCTTAGATCTTAGGGGCTATGTGCTGGGTCTCGAGTGATCTGCGATCTCAGATCTGGCCCCGCTCTTAGACGCATCTAATCGATCTAATCTCCCGTCGATCCTCTGGCTCGCTCCCCCCGCGCACGCCGTACTTGATGCAAATGCCTACTCCGCCTGCGCTCAATCTACGTCACGCGATCGCTGTGGATGCGGGCTTTCAAAATTTCAAGGTGGGATCCATCTGGATCGCAGGTTCCAATGAAGTTAGATGTTGCTCCAAGAGCATGATACGGTGCACCAACCTATAGCAACACGCACTGGACAGCTTACAAAAATGGTAAGCCGTCACCGAGCTATGATCGATATATGATCCCCGGGGCGGCTAACAGGATAGGACCCCAGAGACACCTCGAACATGTATTCATGAGGTCCCTACGAGCTACATACGGGGCGGCGGGGGAAAGCGGTTGAGATTTTTGGGAAAATCATATTGATCCTGTGTACTACATTATAATATGCATACTATGGAGTGCAAATGCCCAACGTTGTGAACATCTTGTCCTGTGGTTACCACGCCCTGACAGTAGGCGACGAGCCTTATTATATAATCACCATTTTGGGAAGTCACGTGTAGGCATTAGTGGACGCGACTGGACGCGCCGGACGTGACACGAGCATTGTTGGACTTTCAAAACGTGAAGTATAGGAACAAAGGCAGATCAAGCCAAGATATGATAGGAGCGAGAGAGAGGAGAGGTGCGGGGAAGACATTTGAAGGGTAAGGATGATGATGGGAGTCGTAGTATACCTCGTCACTTCGTAGGATGAGGATCTTCGTCGTTTGATGGCATATCTTCGTCGTTTGATGGCGTAAGTTCGTGAGATCAGGCGTAAGCGAAGGATAGTTTGAGCAGATTCGTCGGAAGCGGCCGCTTGTGTGAGAAAATGTGCAAGCTCGTGAGGAGAGACTGCAAGTTCGTCAGAAGCCCAAATTGGGCAGCGGCCAGATCCGGAATGATCGGTGGCGATGCGCCCACGCATCCTGCTTTCCTCCCGCCACCATCCCCGATGCCCAACATTCGTGGTCGATAACCCTCGGAGGGATGGCCGGTGACCGACGACTCCCTGGGAAGGCAATGTGGGGCATTAGTATCCAGGTGTGTGGTGTTCAGCTGGGTCGAAGCTGGGTTGGAGGCAGGCAAGCAAGCTGCCTCGCCAGCGCTCGCAATGCGGATGCTGAGCGCACCTTGCCTGCGAGGGGTGGGAGCGCGCATTTGGAGTGTTCGGCAGGCCGCGCGGCTGCTCTCCCCCTCGCGCTTCCCGCCGTCTGCGCCCATTGCGATGCTTCACAACGCCCAGCGCACGGCGCTGCCCGCGCCCCGCGCTTCTCGTGGGAACTACGGGCGCTAGGGGAGTGGAGAGCGAATGGCAGGTCGCGACAGGCGTCCTGCGCGCGGGCGCGGACGTCGAGGTGCCGCTCTCGCTCCCGCTCCCCGCTCTGATCGACCCCACGGTACACGGCCACGGCGAAGAGCGCTCAAGGACCCAGCACCATCGGAGTCGGTTGCAGCGGGCCGTGGCGGTGATCTCGGTTTCATGATAGGGCGCGAATCCTTCGCGATTGGCGTCCTGCGCTCGGGGCGGGCATTGAGGTGCTCTTGCCGCTCCCGCTCCCGCTCCCACTTCCTGTATGCACGCTGACTCTCTTTTTTAGGATTCATTTTCGTTTTTGACCTCCCCGTCGCATTCCCGCTCTTCCGCGCGGAAATCGACCTGCATGTGCATGCGACGCTGTGGCGTGCGTCGGAGGGTTACGAAGCGGGGAGGTATTCGGGCACGTATCCGCCTCGTATGAGCACCACCTGCACCAGCAGCAGAATGCGGCGCGTCGCCGTATCACCGGTGCACCCACCGCAGCTACGTGCGTACAAGGTGGCAAACTACGGTTCGGCAGGGACTCAGGCCTCCGGCCGCGGCGGCGTAACGCGCAGGGCGGGCTTGGGTACGCGCGGTGTTGGGTCCGTTCGACAGGCACGCACTAGATAGTAGTCACTCTGTAGATTTTTTGAACAGTGAATCCATTTCTCATCACTCTGCCGAAAAATCGTCCCGTGTATGAGATGCAAGCGAAAGCATTGAGATAAATATGTCCTTTGATGTTAGGATTCACAGACAGCTCTGCATTCATAGACTGTGGACTTAGGCAGTACTAGTAGGCCTTCGCGCCATCAAAAAGGCTCCGGATGCTTAGCCGAATGCCTCTAAGCGGTGCTGGTTCAACTGACGAAGTTCCTCCAACTGAAGTGAGTAAGATGCCTAATCTGGCCTGGCCGGGCTTCTGACGAACTTACACAGCATGCGACGAAAATCCTCGTTCCTACGAAGTGACGAAGTATGTGTGGCCTCTGATGATGGGGAGCTGAGAGCGTACAAAGTTGAGGTTGATGGAGGGGGAGACGGGTGACTTGAGACCCGCTTGTAGAATCAACAGCGGCGATGGGCCTTGGCTCGAGTCCAATTCGTCGAAGAACATGACGCAAGGCGCGGCTGCTGCCTCGACTGTCAGAGCTGGGATCTATTGTCAAAAGTCAGAAATTTGAAGGCTGTGAAGCATAATGAAGTACCTACCATGACTCAATTGAAGTCAGTCCAAGTGGCGCTTTGGGATTCGAAGATGATTAAGTAGAGTTGAAGTCTAATGGTCAAGATTCGTAGAGGACGAAATGACTTACTGATAATTCACCGAAAGTCAACCCAGGGGCTTGGATCGAGTGGCGGGCCTGATTTGTACTAAGGCCACTGCATTTGAAGCTAGGTCAGAATAAGTGATGTGAAGGATAGTAAGCACCTACCATGGCTGGTTCGAAGTCGACCCGGACGCCGGAATGGGGGTTTGAAGGCTGGCATTAGACTTGGAATATAATGGTCAAGATTAGTGACGGATGCAAAGGCTCACTATCAGCTCACTCGAAGTCAATAAATTATAACAATAAAGTGAGCGGCGACTTGATTTCGAAGGCCACTACTGAACCGAAGTCTAGTGTCTGATTAAAGATTGCGAACACACAATTTGGCTCGGTTCAAGTCGGACTACGATCTCGAGTCAGCATATTTGAAGGCTGTTAGTGTTGGGAGCCGCTGGCCAAGTCAGAACGAAGGATGCAACAAGAGAATAATCCACATATTGAGGTTGAAATTTCAATTGCAAAGCTTGATGACTTGCAGATTGAGCGCTGAGCCCGCGCGGAGCTCATATGGCACATATACTGTGCAAAAAATAACTGACTACAACCTATGTCTGAAAACAGGGTTTTTGACTACATCTACAACTTTTTTGCAATTGGCTTACATCTCAACCATCCAGTTTACAACCAATCTTCTTCATGAGTTACATCTGACTAGCAAGGGATTACACCTTCCAAGTTTACTTCTGTTGGACTCTGAGTCAAGGATATTTCGAAAGTTTTGATCAATTGATCCAAACAATGATCTTGTGATCGTGCCGAGATCCATAAACGGAAGTGCACTGAATTCTCAGTAACAAAACACTACTGTCCTTCAGAGACACCGCTAATGGACTTACAGGTCCATTATATTTATTGCTTCAGTTTTTGGGAAGCTCATGATAGTCCTTAACATCCCCAAGGCTTGTCAAAATGATCAAGGTCAATAACACCAATTTGATCATTCTCTAAGGAAAAATGACTGGAAATAGTTCCATATGATCTGAGACGATAGGTTGAGATGAAAGGACACCATCCGAAGTGGCCAGCATATCCCTGGAGCAGAGGATCGGGCTTTCTCCAAGATGAGGTGATTGCCGAGCATAAAACGATTGATCGAAATCAATTCAAAAATAAATGTAATGTTAGCTGTGGACAGATGTGATCCAACCGAGGAGTTGTCAGCCAGGCAGGCAAGATATGATCCAAAGTCTGAATTGCAGATGTAAGTTGTCAGCCAAAACCCTGTAAAATGCCGTGAATTTTTGCACAGTATATCGCCCATAAGCTCAAGATGAATTTACTTACGACGCTGAAGGCAAGTTTGAATAGCATCTTGGGTCCGCCGGAGAACAAGCGCAAAGTTTGAGCGCAGTAGAGGGAGTCGAGCAGGGTGTCACCCGGAGCACCAAAGTGAAAGAACCAGAGTCCCAATGCGCAGAAAGGCGCGATGAGACGGTACTTCCTGAAAATCAAAGTACCAGTGCCAAATCAGTGATGTACTTAGTATAGTCGCTCGGATATTGCCTTTCGTCGGATGCATCCGAAGGACCGTGACAGATCAGGACATGGTGCACTCGGCAGACGTTCGGCCGATGAGTCTGGCGCAGCCACTGATGCGTGCCAGCTCAGAGTCACCACCAACCCACCACCATCGCCACCTTCGTCCAGTCCCCGCCGCGCGCTGTCCTCCAAGTCGGCGGCCATCGGCCACGTGTTACGGTGTGGCTCCTCCCGCCTCCCTCGTCGTCTCTCACCTTGTGCGGCAGGCCTGTCGCCAGCGCACGCAGAGCTGGTGTCCGCTGAGTCCTCGCCCCGCTCTGCGGCGACTGCCGGACGTTACTGGCCCCTGGACCTGCCCTCGCACGCAGCAACCACGCCCCATCGCAGGCGCGATATCCGCGTCTAGTGCGCGGGGACGCAACGACCGCCGCCCGCCTTGCTCTGGTGTCCGCTCCAGCAACACCCCCGCGTCGTCGAGCGCCAGTTCACCATCCAGCTCATCCAGCTCCGTTTCTTCCTCCAAGGCTCGTCCGACCTGTTCCGCCGCTTCTTCTAGCACCATTCGAGCAATCGTGCCTCAAGCTCAACCTCTTCCACTGCTCGTGCTACTCTCAGTTCAATGTCTAGCACTCGTGCCTCAAGCTCCACCTCCGCAGCATCTTCGTGAAGTGTTCGTGCCACTAGCTCGTCCAGCAGCTCGTCGTCAAGTGTCCATGTCACTCCCTCTTCCAGCAGCTCTGCGGAAATCGTCGTAGGCGACCACCTCCGTGACACCTCCGTCAAGTGTTTGCATCACTACGTCTTCCAGTCATCGTCTCAGGCGACCACCACCGCCGCCGCGCCCCCTTCACTCACCACTCCGCGCACGGTCACTGCCACTGTGACGGCTCGGTCGGTCGCCACCTACTGCTGCAGGTGTTGAGATTCAAGCCTTGAATGATTGAGTACCCGGCGTGGTTCCGCACCGCACTAGCTATCTTACCCACCCACCCCCGTCTAACGTGTACGCGCCACCCTCCTCCTTGCGCCCTTCCGTTTACGGCCGTCTGGTCTTCCTGACTAACCCCAGTGCGAGTGCTCGACGCGGCACGTCCAGTCCCCTTCGTCTCTGTTGTGGACTCCACGATGTACTGACATACCACCGAGTCCATAGTCTACTGTAAAACACTTGAAATAGAATATATTATTGTCTCTGGGGTCTCAAAGCCATACGGAGTTCGGAAACTTCGCTAATCACGCCAAATTCACGCCGCCGGTCTCCAAAACTAAGCTGTCCAGTGCCTGTTGCCATACCAACCGACAATCGGGGCGACTAGAGAGCGTGCGCCGTCCGGTGCTGGTGGCGGATGGCAAGAAGGTGTGTGCTGAATAAGCTGATGCACCGGATGTGAATGGCCGGCACGAGTCGGCTTTACTCGGAGTTGTGGGTTCAACTTGCCAAAAGCTCATGCCATTCTCAAGCGAAGTGCGCAAGGTCTCCAAATTTCTGCAGATGGGGCAGATTAAGCCTACTGCGATTGACAGAAATGAACCATACTTATTTCGACCGTTCGATAGTGAGCGTAAGATGAATTACGCACTAGATCATCGACGCGGGGCGCGAACGATTCAGAGCGGGCGCAAAGCGGACTGAGAAGGGGCTAGGGAATCGGCGCCGCGCTGTGCAGTGCAGCGCCCAACTCTATCAGGCGCCGCATCGAAATCAAATGAGGTGTAAGTGCAGGCAGGAAGTTGTGAATGTTCACTGCAGACGACAATGAGCACGGGGCGATGGATAGAAGCGGTGGACAAAGAAGGAGGAAGAAAGACACACGACAGCGAACAGAGACTGGGAACTATGTCCAGCGACTGAGATAGACAAGTTGCATCGAAGCCGAACGTAGGCGGGCGTCGGAGCATGCTGCACCCGTCGGGGCTTACAGCGCTGTGAATCGGGACTGCGACTCCGGAGGGTGGGCGTCGGTGGGCACCAGAACACAGAGGGCTGATTATTGTGCGATGATGCACACGCGAATGCGCGCGAGGAGTGCGCCTGTCCGAGAAATCTGCTCCTCGGCACTCAGCGCGCAGCCCTAGATGCAGTGTCGATCGGGTGTGCGACGCGGAGCGCTCGCAGAACGCAATGTTCGGAGAAGCATCGACTTTACGCAGACTCTGAGGGAGGGGCTTCAAAGGGGTGGCATGCGAGACGAAGCAGCGCAGCGAAGATAGGGTCCAAAGTATCTTGTCGTTCGTGTGTCGAGTTCACGGGAGAAAGCAGGTACGCGGCGCGAACGAGGCTAAAGAGTTTCTGCAGAATTCGGCGAGGCAGGGTAAGGGACGCAGAATGTGGCGGGAGATCAACGGAGGCGTGTAAATGAATCGTCGCTCGTGCGTGGGAAGAGCGAGCAGGCAAACAGAATGACCATGCTGGAACGCGCGCCAAGTTTCGGCTCTGCACGCGCTGGGGGCTGGGGCTGTCGAACCGCCTCCGAGTAAAGGCTTCGTGAGCAAGACTGTTGACGCGGTTCCCAGATAGTTACGAAGAGAGTCTGCAGGGCGTATGAATGGAAGAGTAAGCATGGAACACCGCACTCATCGAGGCGCGCGATATTAGCCAAAAACGAATTATCGTGAGGCGCAAGGAGCGCCAAACAGCGGCGGAGGGTGGGAGATCCACTCTGACAGTCATGTTCACCGCCCCCAGCTCCTCGGCACAGAAGGGGAGGTGCAGGATATCTGCCCAGAAACGAAAACGGGTGCGAGGGGGAACGATCCGGGGTGAGGGATACAGAATGGAGGGGGAAGGAGAGGAAAGCAGAGAGAAGCAGGAGACGCACGTTGTGATTGGTGTACATTGGGCAGTTTAGGAGCACGAGCACCGAGGGGCTTGAGCGCGAGTTTTCGTTGAAGGGCAAGACCAGCTTGAGGATGGCGAGCCAGCGAACGAACGACCGACTGATTAGTGAGAAGAGGTCCTGATTTTTGCTGGGGGGTGCGCGCTTCTAGCTAGGGCTGTTGACCGTCCCGTCGACGGGTAGTGGACGGGTGGTCCCGTCCCGTTCCCGCCCCGTCGTGAGTTTTCTGGGCAAGGTGCCGGGACGGGACGGGTGACGGGACGGCCGTCGACAGGCGCCGGTGAACAAAAAACAGCATATCAGGCTTTCATACCGTGTATTAAACCAGTTTCATACATCCGTCCGTATTCTAAAGGCCCGAATCGGGTGAGTCAAACACGGGAGGGCAAATTGAAAAGGGACATCATGATATTGGTCTGATCTGACTATGCGTGCTCAAGAATCTCGTGTACTGCATTCCGAGCCAGGCGCAGGCACTGCTTAACGATCATCAAAGTGCGGATGGTCTCCGGCTTCAGACTTGCCCTGCGGAGAGAAATGGTGTCACGCCCTCCGGAGAAAATACGTTCGACAGCGACGGCTGAGCCTATAGGGTTTAGAAGGGACATTATATATATGTAAGCCACGGAAATAACTCACCTGGTATAGTGAAGATGTCGCGCGCCAGACGAAACAAGTTCGGAAACTGTGCTTTGCGAGCGAACCACCACTGCACGGGATCGCACGACTGGAAGTCCTCCCGAGGAAGTGCATAGTAGTCACGAAGCTCGTCGTTAGCAGCGCGACGTTGCACCCGATACCTCTGAGTGAAATCCTTCTGCGGAGAGGTCTGGATGTGCGAGGTCGATGGTTTTGGGGCCCTGACGGTGGACTCAACAGGTGGAGCACGAGACTTATCTGCGTAATTGAGTCGGTAATGTTTCGCGAGGTTGGTTCTCGCTTCGTTCAGTCCGACGAGGAGCATCTCGTCATGGAGAAAATCAGCCCTTAACCCCTCGTAAGAAATTCGGGGGTTCAGAACTGTTCCAAGATAAGTATGCAACATAAATGCGAAATGAAAACGTACGGGCAGCCCATGTATAATAAGGCGACTCATCGGACTTGTGGTAATAGTCACTCAGCTTTCGGTGCGCTTCGATCAGACCATTGCACAGAACCGAGGGAGTCAGCGCCGGAAGCTGGCGGATAGATGTGCGAAGATCCTCTTGGAGTCCACGGAAGATCGTATGGGTGAAGGATAGAACTGGCCGCTTGGTCGTAGACATGAGAGTGGTCGCAGAGCGAAACGACTTCAACCAGCCTGTGACCATGATGATGGCGTCCCAGTCTGAAGCGGTGAGATCCCAACTGTGCATGTCGCGATGTTTCCCGACAAAATCACTGATGATCTGGCGGTGATCTATTGCTCTCCCTGTCGGAAAATGAGTCAGAGGCATTGCTGAAGAGATAGAGAACGTACAGAGCATCTGGTGGGTCGACAACCAGCGAGTCGGCACGTCCAAGATGAGCATCAACGCGGTTTTTCCCAGTTTACCAGAAGCAAATGACTCCGACACTTGAACGTCGTGAAACCAAGCTTGGCGGCGTTGCGGGCTGCTTCGGATGGCACGGATTATTTTACGAAGCTTGTTAATATCAGTGAGACAAGTAGACGAGATGAGCAATGATTCAGACCTTGACAACAGCTTTGAGCTTGTGTACAACCTTTCCATCAATAACTTCGTCGCCCTCCTCTTGAGCTTCTTCCTCGTCGAATGTGCCGTCATCGTCATCCTCACGGGCGATGGAAGCACTGACAGTGTCTTGGTACGCGGCCGCTCGTCCTTTCCGCCTTTTTCTTAGTGGCTTTGCTGATAACCCCAATCGCTTCAAGGAGCTGAACGAAGTGCACAGAACAGAATATATTAGCAGAGGGAAAAGCAAATTTAAACACTGTATGCTACCTTGAGCGCCGCTAGGTGCACTGTGTGTGGCATGCAGCGAATGCGCGCATCTACTGCGTCAAACTCGATCATATTCTCCTCACACCTCTGCTGGAAATGTTCGACCATCGTGTCATTATTCGACGCGTTATCCATTACAAAGGCAATGATCTACACGGGAAGAAGGTCAGGTATATCGTCGTAAGATGGATCAAGGTCAGTATCTACCCGTCCTTGAAGTCCGTACAACTCGATGGTCTTCCAGACGGCATCAGCCAAGTTTTTGCCCGAGTGTTCTCCGATAAGCTCGCGGAAATCAATGAGCAACTCCTCTGCAGAGATGGTTAATCAAAATCGACGCAAGGTTAGACAGAAACCCACCGAGCCTTCCATCGTTTGTGACGTAGTGCGCAACGAGCGCAAGAAACGGGTGCTGATTACTAGAAGTCCAGGCATCACACGAAATGGTGATCTTCGAATCGAGTTCCTGAAGCGGTGAAATCGAAAAATCAATATTGAGCAAGTAGAATGAATCAGAAACACGCACTTCAAACATCTTACGGGTTCCTTCGACACTGTCCTCGCCCATCTTCATGATCCTCGAGCGAAGCGCCGCACGGCGCGGGATTCTGAAGTCCAGGGTGGCTCCGTGATGGGTGTACTCCATGAGGCGGATGAACTCGGGCTTCTCCACCTCGTCGAATGGCTGGTCCGATGCAACGATCCACTCGGTGTTAAAGACCTCTTTGTCGAAGTCCCCCTGGTGTGATAATCAATACAACACAGACACCAATGAGCGATAGAGATACCTGGGCTTTCCTCGCCTGCTTCTCCAGCCCCTTGATGATGCTGTCCGTCGCGTTCTGGACCTTGGCAAGATATTCTTTCGCGGCAGGACCATCCACAGGGACAGCGCCTTTAGCGAGCTTGATCTGGTCATCGGTGGGAGGGTGGCCTTGGGTGTGAAGCGCCGTGTAGAGACGATGCATGACGGGGAAGTTGTTCTTCAAGTGGCGTATGAGTTCTGATGATATGTGATAAGCTGGGCGCACTAGAACAAGAGGTTGAATATGACTTACTGCTCAGGTTCGACCGCGCTCCTTTGGAGATGGTGACGATCTCGCGATTTCCATGGAAGCACTTGAAGTGCTTGTCCCCGGGAGAGCCAGCGTAGCCGCCTGCGTTCTTTGCGACGGGTTCAAAGAAGAGGTGGATCGGATTTTGAGTTTTAACCTATACAACATCAGAAATGTATCTGAAGAGCGTAACAAAATTCAAGGAAAACGCACCCCACCTGGCCCCTTATCCGAGGCGTCTCCATCGTCCTCGGCATCCTCGACAGTCGCGTGGTTAGTCTTTTTGGCAGCGGGTGCACTCGCGGAGTCGGAAGTCTGCTTGCGCTTGCCGGAGGATGTTGTGGCAGTTGTCTTTCCGCGAGTCTGGACCTTGGCTTTGGAGGATTTCGAGCGGCCAGGGATGGTCTTGGACGGAAGGATTGAGGCAATCTGCGATGAAAGAATTGAGTGAGGAATAGGGTCGGAAATAACCAAGCGCTAACCTCATCATTGTCCACGTCCATGTCGTCGGCTGTACCGCTGTCATCATCCTCCGAGTCCGAGGGGTCGATGAGGTCAGGTAGGTCTTCATAGTCCTCGTCGTCCTCGTCGCTCGGAGACTCGGGCACAAGCTTGACACGGCGTCCATGTCGTCGGCTGTACCGCTGTCATCATCCTCCGAGTCCGAGGGGTCGATGAGGTCAGGTAGGTCTTCATAGTCCTCGTCGTCCTCGTCGCTCGGAGACTCGGGCACAAGCTTGACACGGGTGGACTGCTTGGCGGCCACTCGAGGGCGCTTGGGAGGATCGGTGGCAGCTTTGCCATCGTCGTCAGCTTTCTGGGCTGCAAGAGACGCAACCATCTTCTCAGTGTCTCTCTTGCGGGCACCGCGACGAAGTTCTGGCAGATGTAAGCTCTGGGGTTCCGTGCAAAGAGAGGAGATACTTACCGCCCGAAGTTGCAGGCAAGGCTTTAGTGTCGGACTCGGACTCGTAGAACTCTATCTCGGAGGGTTCGAGAAGGTTCCCGTGAGGGTCAAGGGCACATTGGTCGGACATCGTCGGAGAGAGACGGTGAAAAAACTGACATTTTGCCCACAGCTTTTATTGTTGAGTCTCGGATCCACAACCGCTCAGAAGATAAGCAGAAATTAGCCAAAAGCGCGCGACGGCACGGAATGGCTGGGGAAGTGGACAGTAGGGTGGAGTAGTTTTTGAAAAAAGCAATAGGCGACGGCAGTGCGCGCCTGATGCCCCACGCTCTTGGGAGCTACAGCGGGGCTTCTCAGCTAGGGACTTGAAAACGGTCGCAGTAGAGGTCCGATGGTGCAAGAATACGGTTTCGGTCGGTTCAGGGCCTTAGCTTCTCGACTAACGCGTGAAAAGGCAGTGGATGAGACGAGGAAGAGAATGATGTCACATCGGTCACGGTTATGTCTACACGAAAGATTGTTGTCCACGGTGATCTCCACTCTCGCATAGATTATCCATAAGTAGCTAATCTACGCCTATCTACGCATCATGGAAGCATCATGGAAGCATCCGTCGCCCGTCGGCGGCCGTCGTTTCGACGGCCGTCATATCAACTACCCGTCCCGCCACCGTCCCGTCGAAAAAACAACCAGGACCCCTGACGGAACGGGACGGCTACCCGTTCGACGGGACCCGTACAACCGGCGCGACGGGCACGGTCGAACAGCCCTACTTCTAGCGTGTGGGAGATTGTAGTCGCAGAGAGCGGCATTCGGACCTCGTGGCGGTTTAGCGCGAGATCCGCGACGAGACGCCGAAGGATACGAGTGCCCTCGGCGGCGGAAACTGCGCGTGCGCCGGAGCATAGGGTAAGATTGAGAATGAGTGCGAGCGGGGCGGGAGACGTCTTGCATAAGAACAAGTGAAAATGCGCCTTTGGGCGAGGGGGGAGCGGTCCCATGGGGCCGCGATCAGATTCCTTGGAATCTCAGTTCATGCGAGAGGCGCCGATTTCAGAGTATAAATTTTAGAGTCCGTATAAAGTAACTTATGTAAACTTACTTTAACTTTACTTGCCCCTTCGGCATGTCTTGCCGTAAGTTAGCTTAAGGTTTCCCACGCTCTGTGAAAGTACTTAACTTATTTTGAACTCCGCCCACCTGCCGACGACGATTCACTTGTGTCCAGTGCCTGAAGCAACATATATGAGTGACTCCGAATCGTAGATGTGGTATATATGTATGCCATACTGTACTGTTGTTACCCAGATTGCACAGTGTCGTTATGTGTCTTATCAATCTTCCGGCACGAGGGAGAGATGCCAGGATATTTGGAGGGAATCTAGGACAATTGTGGGGGTAGTTCAGGCCATGAATACTGTGAAATATTCCCCCTCAGGGCTGGTACCAAATTGCTTTCAGAATTTTGGGTCCATGATGAATAATTAAACAAAATTTGGTGGCTCCTGTGGTTGGAGCTGGCTGAGCGGATTCCTGCCTATGATCACATGCAGATTCAGAGCGGGGGTGAATAACTATCAAACCAACTCTGCCTGGTGCTGGTGTTGGCATTTTCGCTTTAAGGAGCTCACAAGTTCTTGACTTCACACTGATTATTTGGTTCAATCAAGGTGATCTGATGCGCACGAGGCAGTGGTGCAGTGGGTGGTACAAGCTAGTGACGAATTCACCATTGTATATAATCCAAGTAATAAACATGTCTTTAGTTGGTTCCGAGTGTGTTTCATAGTATTATAGAGTCTTCTCCGTCATTCCTGATAATTCCTGCAAGATCACCGGGATGCCCGACAAGATGCCCGAGCCTTGGTGCTCGCTCATACAAGATAGTGAGAGTCTCCTCATGAATTCTGTATGCAGCTCTGGCAGGAGCCCATACAGTGATTCATTCTATGCATTGCACCCAAGCTGAATTCCATGGACTGATTTGTGCTTGGTTAAATGATCGAATTCTTGACAAACTTCTCGTCTATGGTCCTACCATGTCTTGCTTCGTTTCATTCAATATACCTGCCTTGTGTGGAACCACTACCACTGTATGGCCAGTACCATCTAAGGTGTGGTTGGAATAAATCGATTGGTTGACTGTACTCTAGCTTGGATCAGTGGAGGGCCGGCTTCGAGTGCTGAAGCCACCCCAGAAAGGTCGAGCCTCACTGTATCTTTGGTTCTGGGACCGTCAGTACTCATTACTACAAGTAAGGGCAAGTTACTTCCAGGTACCCACCCGTTACTTAAGTTAACTTGGCGCGCCAAGTTCCATCAGCGCAAGTAACTTATAGGATCAGATGGCATCATTAACTTGTACTTTTACGTGATAAACTAACTTGCCCCGCCATAAGTAAAGTAAAGTTACTTTTGGCAGGCTAAGTTACTTTTCATAAGTTACTTTTGTTGGCACCTAAATTTTAAAGGTGAAGTGCCCCAGCGCGCAGAGCTTTTCGGGCCCTTCTTCCCTGTTGCGTGATGGGTTCTCGTTTGCGCCACCCTGCTGGGTTCCGCAATCAACCCAGGTCTGCATATGTGCTGGCAGCGAGCCTGTCTTGCTGCCACCGCTGTGGAAGTGCGACTTGCTTCGCTCGTCGCCTCCACGGAACTTGCCGGTTCCACGTGTCGGCCGAATGCGGTAAAGCCGAGCGGATCATTCCTGCTTCCCTCTTACCTCCACCACTTCCCACCAATTCCACCGTCCGCCGCTCGTCCCACTTCTTGTACATACCCAGTTCCCTCCACACTCCGGACGGTCTTACTGTCCGGATTGCCACTTGGGACCTTCCAACACCTCTTGGTCACCGTGCAGCCTTCAAAAGGCAACATCGAGCTGGGAACACGGTCAGGGTTATCAGTTACCTCGAAACTGCGCCACTTTTCGCTTATTCTTCATTTTCCCATACGTCTCGGACTTCGTACTTTATTCGTAGCAATCCCGAGGCCCCCCCGTCGGTTCGCAGGCACGCGCACACTCGGACTGAGCTGGGGATCGACCTTCGACTTGGACTGGGCACCCAAGTTCGACGCTGATGGGGGCAGCACGTCTCCCTATTCGTCTTTGCTCAACTCCCGGTGTGCGCGCGCTCAAGAATCGATGGTCGCCAGAGGATTTACCACGGGCTCTATACGTACATCTACATACTTCTTTGTTTCACTTTTCTCCCTGCGGGCTCCGGTGTCCCACGAGAACGGGAGCAGCCGTCCCATCATGTATATAAGTCGCCTGGCCTGTTACCAGGGACCAATCCACGCTTTCACCCCCTTACACACGAACGAGCAACAAGTTTCGAGCCAAGAGAAGAGCTAAGTACATACCAAACTGCGCCACTGACCTCGTTTACCTCTAGATCTCCCTGTCCCGATCATCGAGGAGGGATACGCGCCCTCGACTAGAAGCAGGGTTTCGCACGACCTAGGCTACTCTCTGGTCTACCTACGGACCGCCCTACTCTTCTTCAGTGGAGCCCACCGCGAGGGGGCCGGTTTTCCGCTGCTATAAACCCAGCTAAGTCTCGAGCCAATATATTACGTCCTCCTTTCAACCCCTTTCTTGATATCCTGTCGCCAAAATGGCACACATTCCTACCACTTCGATACTCCGGGTTCCTATGCCCATTCCCCGAACCCCCAACGCTCCGTACTTTAACGGCAAATATCTTTCTGATTTCTTGACAGTGCTTATCCAACACGGCTCAAATGCGGGGATTACGGACCTCGATCTTCTCGTGCCGTACATCCTGCAGTACTCCTCGGACGAAGTCAAGGATTTGATTCGCTACCTTCCGGAATTCGACCCAGACGAGAGCGGCAAGACATTCAAGAGGGCCAAAGAGTCGCTTCAACTTCTCTACGGCCAGGCGGACGAGCCGCCGAACTACACGGAGTCGATGCTTCGTGAATTTTGCCGAGAACAATCTGCTAAGTCTTCGTTTAAAGATAAGAAGCACATCGAGACTTACCACAAAGAATTCATGCAGATTGCGGGGCCGCTCGTAAAGCGGTCGAAGATTACTAGTAAGCAGCGCGACTATTACTTTGTAAGCGGCATTCCGTCGGTCATCAAAGAATGGTTCAACAACCAAGTACCGGAGCCTAATCGTAAGCGCACCGATCCTCCTTCGATCACAGTGTCTATTGGTATTTTGCAGAAGCGCTTCGATGTGGATTCGCTCCTTTTCGAACCCTGGAAGGACGAAACGGAACCACGAGACCGAAAGGTGAAGTTTGACACTGACGGGAAACGCGTCGACTCTACCTCACAGAAATCGTGTCCGGCAACTCCGATCCCGGCATCAGCTAGTCAGGCCCCAGCAGCGGCCACGAATTCCGTCGACGACTTGGCAAGGCTACTCGAAAACCTGAGCCTTCACCTAGCGGTAATGAAGTCGAAGAATCAAACTCCGGCGCCCTCGGGAGCGTCTGGGAGCGGAGCCGCAGATACCTCGGCGGATTACATGCGTCGTTGTTTCCTTTGCGCTAAGACCGGAACTCACCCGTTGCATCCATCTAGGTGTCCGGAGGCGAAATCGCTCATCGAAGCGGGGTTGATCAAGATGGACCCTACGACGCGGCGACTCGTCATGCCCGACGGAGCCGATCTGCCTCGCATTCCCTACGGGTTTGTAGGCGGAGTAGCAGATTTCATTCGCGCGGAAGCTCGGGAAAAGGCGCAGACCACGGCGCACACGCACACGATGGGACTTTCGTATGGGAATGAGCCAGTTTTAAAAGGAGACGTATTCGCAGTTTCTTCTATCGGCTACTCGGATTATTATGCTGACCCAGTGACACGCTCAGGGAAGGACACCAATCGATTCGATCCAACACGGAAGCCCGATGCGAAAGGTAAAGGCAAACAGGTAGAGCGAGACCGGCCCCCGCACTTGCCTCCTAAGCAACCTACACCCGGTCCTTCGCACGAGCCGCAGCCCAGAGAAGCTCCGATCCCGCCACCGGCCCATCCGGTCAACAGGCCGGATGGGTGGAAGGGCTCGCTGCCGTCGAATTCGAAGCCGCGAGACGATGTCGCGATGAAAGATGTCCAGAAGAAAACAGATAAGCCTTCCTACCATTTTACGTCCGATATCCAAGAACTGGCTGACCCAAAGGTTGTTTTCCAGAAAATACTGGACCTCAATCTATCGATTCCTCTCTTTCAACTCATCGGCTTGAGTCCCCAGCTTCAAAAGCTCCTTGGGGAATCGACGCGGGTACGGCGCGACTACGCCACTAAATCAGCTGAGTACTCCTTCCACGACTCTGATAGTATCGACGTCGATGCGTATGAGGTGGTGCGATCCGCCCATACTCAAGCCATCACGAACCAGCGCCGCGCCTATGTCGAGGATCTTGATCGGCTGCCTGAGTTCCTGACGCGCTATAGCAATGCTGTTGTGCGCGTCCCGGAGAAGAGGTTCTTCGCGATGACCACGGGTTCCATGATGATCACCATCGGTGGTGTTGAGTTTACGGCCATGATCGATTGTGGCTCAGAGCTAAACCTGGCGGGGAAGTCCGTGCCCACACGAGCGTCTTTGGCGGTTGATTTCGAGGGAATGAAGTGGTCCCTCAAGGGGATTCACGGCAGTCCCGAGCAGCTACAGGGATGCGCTACGGACGTCCCTATGCGCATTGGCAGACATGAATTTGCTCACCACCTCTTCGTTTCGCACCAGGAGCTAGGACCTCACGATATCATACTAGGGCAGCCTTTCTTGCAGTGGTTTGCCTCGCGAATCGACTACGAACGCAGCGGATCCGTGAAACTATACCTATGGAAGGACGGTGACAGGCAGCGGCCACCTACAGTGGTAATCTCGATTACTGACCCTTCAGATCCGCGGAACACAACGACAATCACAACGCGCGAGTCCCACCAACAACACCATCACCAGTCAGCTTGGGTCGAAGAAGTCACTGACGAAGAGGATTTTTAGAGCTAGGGAGTAACCTGCCGGTCTTCTGCACCTCCTATGCAACACTTGGAAGATCATTCGAAGCCCTTATGGGACGAGCTGAGTTTTCTGATTTCGATTCTCTTTTTCATATCGCTCCAAACCCTTCGTTCGATTTTATGATACGTTCATATCTACGCACTACTAATTCTGATCCCAACTCCGTCATATCTACGCCGTGGACTGACCGTGCGCTTGCTGACCTACCCTTTTCAGCGCTTGCCACAAAGCGAAAATACAAGCCCGTACACCGCAAAGTCCGCCCGGTACCAACCTATATGCCAAACCCCGAAGCGCAATCATTTCGTGAGATTCCGCTCCCAAGACTTACTGATCTTCCCGCGCATCCTAGAGATTATCGCACTCTCAAGTTTGGTACTCGAGTTACCCTACCCAGGTTTGAGTATATGCTCGCCCGAATTGAACCAGGGATTTTATCGAAGGAGGAGATTGATCTCCTTGCTTTCGTTGTCATTACACGTGAGTCCGCGTTCGCTTTCAAATATTCCGAGAAGGGTTGCTTTTCCAGAGAATATTACCCCGACTACGAAATCCCCACCATCGAACACACGCCTTGGCAGCGGCCTCCGATCAAGATCCCAGCCGCTATAATTGACGATGTAATAAAGGTGATCGCTGACAATGAAGCAGCGGGCCGTTTCGAACCTACAGTGTTGTCCTACCGGTCTCCCATGTTTGCAGTCGCGAAGAAGCCCGATTCGAACCCCCCAGTTCGCCTCGTCATCAGTCTCGAAGAACTGAACGCAGTCACTATTCAAGACTCCTCGTTGCCGCCGAATATCAATGAATTCGCTGAGTCATTTGTTGGACATGCAATGTATGGCCTCGCAGATCTATTTTCAGGTTTCGACGCGTGTTGGGTCGCTAAGCGCTCTCGACCCCTCCTCGCCTTCCATTCCCCAGCCGGACCGAAGCAACAATGCACCCTGGCGCAAGGGTATACCAACGCCGTTCAAGAATTCGGTCACCGAGTTACTCACGCACTCAAGTCGGTCGCACCGAAGAAAGCGGCCGCGTTCATCGACGATTGCGGTGTCAAAGGGCCGAAGTCCAGGTACAACGACGAGCCTATTCCCGCTAACCCGTGCATTCGCAGATTCGTTTGGGAGTACATTCAGATACTAGATGAGTTTCTCGGCGTGCTCATAAATGCAGGGATCACCGCCTCTGGTAAGAAAGCAGTTCTGGCAGCGCTGAAACTCCAGATAGTAGGCTCGGTTGTATCGCTAGAAGGGTGGATTATATCCCCCTCGTTGGTGCAGCGAGTCCTCGATTGGCCGCTCCCGGCTTCAGTGTCCGACGTGCGAAGTTTCTTAGGATTGGCTGGTGGAAGTCGGTGTTGGATCAAAGGGTTTGCTCTCATAGCTAAGCCTCTTACCCTTCTCTTGCGCAAACCGACTACTGAGTTCGTCCTTACCACCGAAGCGATTGAAGCTCAAGAAATTCTCAAGAAGCGAATTACCTCCGCACCCATACTAGTACGTATCGATTATTCCGCCGCGAAGCTGATCACGCGATCCCCGCGCGAGTCGGACGAGGGACTATTGGTAGTAGGAGTTGACTCGTCGTGGAAAGGCGCAGGATGGGCGGTCTATCAGATTAAAGGAGGTGAGAAGCATCCGGCGCTCTATGGCTCATGCACTTTCAGCGAGACGGAGCAAAATTACGGGCAGCCCAAGACTGAAGTATATGGCGTGTTTCGCGCGTTCAAAGAGCTTCGCCACCGCATCTGGGGAGTACATTTTCGTTTAGATCATGACGCAAAATCGCTCGCTAAAATGCTCAAGGTACCGGATGATGTTCCGAATGCCCCGTTATTGCGCTGGGTGTCCTGGATCCGCCTTTTCGACTTCGAACCGCACCATGTGCGGGCTGAGTCTTTCAAGATCGAAGACGCGCTTTCGAGGAGACCCAAAACTGACTCAGACCTCGCCTATGACAACCAAGATCCGGAAGAATTCCTGGAAGCCTACCTCGACGCTGTTTATGGTGAGACTCGTTTTGCGCCGGCAGGAGCGACCACATCTACAGCAGCTAAGTTTCTGTTCGATTCCCTTCATGCTAAATACTCGAACGAGTTCATTTCTAGTTGGGGAAACACATGCGGCCGAGTGCCAATCTATAGGAAGTGTTCTGCGGTGATAGTGGAAGAGGAGTTAAGTGCCTTTCACTTGCGCCTCAATTCATTAGGGACTTACAGCCCATCCTCATCGCCTTCGACGAGCGCTAGCACATCGATTCCGCGCCAGCTGCCAGAGTTCTACGCTCGACATTCAACGGTGACGTGCACAGAAGAGTTTTCCTTGGGAGACGAGCTGATCACTCTAGAATATGAAGCTCCTCTAGATTTTACTCAAAGTACCCCCCTGCCGAGCGCATCACTAACCTTTGCTGGCCACAAACACGGCAAACGCGATCGGGATGGTCCGGATTTCTTCAAAGAACTTCGAGAATTCTTCACCACGGGGGTCTATCCTACGAGGTATCAAACAAACGAGCAGAAGGTGCGTTTTCTCAAGCGCTCTCGTCGTTTTTTCCTGCATGGAGACCGTCTGTGGCTCGCTCCGAAGAAGACCTCGGAAGCGCTACCCAGGCTGGTCATAGAGGATTCGGCCAAGCGCGGGGAGCTCATGGCGCGCGCGCACAACGAGTGCGGTCATCGAGGCCGCGATGCAGTATACTCACAGCTTAGGGATCGCTTTTATTGGCCGAATATGTACGACGGTGTCTCGTACTTCGTTCGCTCCTGCATCGAGTGTCAAAAGTCCATCAAGAATATTCCGGTAATACCTTACAACGAGTCTTGGCAAGCACCTCTCCTTCGTCATTTCGACCTTGACTGCATTCACATGCCCAGGGGCGTCGGAGACATGGAGTACATTGTGCAAGCTCTCGAGCCATCGATCTTGTGGCCGGAGGCTAGAGCCCTGAAGAAGCTGAACGCAAAGGCCATCGCAAAGTTCATTTATGAAGCCATAATCTGTCGCTATGCGTGCGTCCCCTTCATAACGTTCGATGGAGGTTCGGAGTTCAAAGGTGAAGTGCTCGAATTGCTTCGAACTCAGTATCGGTGCACTGTCATCATTTCTACAGCGTACCACCCAGAGGGCAACGCTCCAGTGGAACGAAGTTACCAGCCGCTCGTCGACGCGCTCTTTAAATGTACGGGAGACGCGAAGGGGAACTGGCCTCGATATCTCAACCCAGTGCTTTTCGCCATGCGAGTCACAGTAAGCGGCGCAACAGGCTTCTCGCCTTACTATCTCCTATACGGTGTGCACCCGGTTTTCTCATTTGATGCTGAAGAGATTACATGGCAGACACTCGACTGGGACAAAGTCCAAAGTCACGAAGAACTCTTGGCTATTCGAGCTCGACAGCTCGCTCGTCGGGATCCCAACTTGCGCGAAGCGAATGAGCGTATTCGGGAGTCGCGGCGTCGCGCTATTGAGGACCTTGCGAAGCGACACCACTTCAAGTTCGATTTTTCGGATTTCGAGGAAGGGATGTACGTATGGCTCAGAGAATCAAAAATAGACGAGACCAAAGGTGACAAAGGCGAGTGGTTATACTCTGGACCGTATGTGATTCACGAGAAGCGCGCGAACGACTCCTTTGCATTGCGAGAGCTCAGCGGCGCAGTGTTGAAAGGCCACGTGAATATTCGGCGACTGCGGCTGTTTTATTTCCGACCCAGCAATCAAACTTTGAGGACCTCGCTGAAGCCTCGTGCGCGCCGACTAGAGAACGCGCCGAGCTAATCAAGAATAGACTCCAAATCATGAATTATCCGGAGCGCTGGCCAGAGTTTATTAAGCCACGAGCTGAGTTCTTCCACATATATATCTATTCGTTTCCCGTTTCCTTTTGCTCCTGATCCTCGTAAAATCCGTTACAGTATCCTCTATCTAACTTAATCGCCGCACGCCATCGATAAAATCCCGAAATTATGGTACTCGACACATATATTACACAGGTGTGCGCCCGACTTCTTGACTGCTTAATCCCCTCCACCTTCAGATGCCGCTAAGCAACAACCCTCACTACGGCTTCCACCCCGTCCACGAGAGCGCGGTGGGAGACCCACATATACCCCGCTTCTACAACCACCCGTATCCGGGAAACTTCTTGACCGACAACTTGGTTGACGACTTGCCCTACGCCTCCTACATTCGAGCCGAACTCTGTTTGGAGTATACCTACGAGGTTGAGACCCAGTATCTGCTAGGCGGTGAGTTTGTTACCCTTCCTGTTGTTCAACGTGTCTACCGCCGTGACCCCGACCTTCGATGGTCGGAAATTCGCACAGCTTTGATCGAGGGGACGATCCCGAAGCGATACAACCACCCGGCTGCGACGCATGCACCGATGAATTCCGCTACGTTCCAGAAATTTATTGATCGATTTTTCGTTGTTGATCTTGCTAACGGATCAGAATACTTGTGCGAGAAATCGACGGGGCGCCCTGTCGAGAAGCAGCACTCCGATTTTGAGTGGGTGCTAGAGATGATGCTCCCACTCGAGTTCTCGGAGGCCGAACTGCTCGAATTTTCGCCGCAGGGCCTAGCCGAGAGGGTTCTCAAGCGCACTGGACGATGGCACCTCGACAGATTCTTACGCGCGAAGATGCACTGGCTCTACCTCCACCGCGCGTAAACCCGCTAAGTACAATTACTCTGATTCCTTGATTCCCACACCACTCTGGACCCTCTTCTTCTTTCTTGGACTACATTTCATGTTTTCATCACTCACTACGGCAGGATTTCGAGGACAAAATCAAAGTACCCCCCTCTGTGGAAGTGCGACTTGCTTCGCTCGTCGCCTCCACGGAACTTGCCGGTTCCACGTGTCGGCCGAATGCGGTAAAGCCGAGCGGATCATTCCTGCTTCCCTCTTACCTCCACCACTTCCCACCAATTCCACCGTCCGCCGCTCGTCCCACTTCTTGTACATACCCAGTTCCCTCCACACTCCGGACGGTCTTACTGTCCGGATTGCCACTTGGGACCTTCCAACACCTCTTGGTCACCGTGCAGCCTTCAAAAGGCAACATCGAGCTGGGAACACGGTCAGGGTTATCAGTTACCTCGAAACTGCGCCACTTTTCGCTTATTCTTCATTTTCCCATACGTCTCGGACTTCGTACTTTATTCGTAGCAATCCCGAGGCCCCCCCGTCGGTTCGCAGGCACGCGCACACTCGGACTGAGCTGGGGATCGACCTTCGACTTGGACTGGGCACCCAAGTTCGACGCTGATGGGGGCAGCGCGTCTCCCTATTCGTCTTTGCTCAACTCCCGGTGTGCGCGCGCTCAAGAATCGATGGTCGCCAGAGGATTTACCACGGGCTCTATACGTACATCTACATACTTCTTTGTTTCACTTTTCTCCCTGCGGGCTCCGGTGTCCCACGAGAACGGGAGCAGCCGTCCCATCATGTATATAAGTCGCCTGGCCTGTTACCAGGGACCAATCCACGCTTTCACCCCCTTACACACGAACGAGCAACAAGTTTCGAGCCAAGAGAAGAGCTAAGTACATACCAAACTGCGCCACTGACCTCGTTTACCTCTAGATCTCCCTGTCCCGATCATCGAGGAGGGATACGCGCCCTCGACTAGAAGCAGGGTTTCGCACGACCTAGGCTACTCTCTGGTCTACCTACGGACCGCCCTACTCTTCTTCACTGCGCTGCACTCTGCAACATCATTAGATTGTCCCGGGCCCCGGCGCCAGCACACACTCACGACGCCCACCGTTCCGCCTTGCTCAGCCTTGCTGAGGCTACGCGCACGGCTTTCTGTCCAGTGTTCTCTGATCCTGTAACTTCACTTTGAGGGTGACGACAAGAGCCTGAGGTCGCGATCGTTTGGCGATGGTGGTCGTTAGGGAAAAGAAGCAAAGTGGCGGTGTTCTCCGACGTCGGGCCGATCAGTCCGAAACAGATGCCGATTGATGCCGGCCATTCCTGCTTCCCGCGCTCATGGCGGATTCTGCTCCTCGCCCACTCCTGGCGCGCGCCCCCCTAGCTAACCCCCAGGACGGAACACAGACCGCCCCCGCCTCTTTCCGGCTTTCCTGGTGTGACTGCCGCTCCAAACAACCGCTCAACGCCGCTGCGTGCCCTGCGCAAGTCGCTCGCCTCTCGTATGCCCACGAAGCATACAGAAATGCGCCGCAGCCGACTTTGATCACGACAACACGCCCCCTTCGTTACATCTGGCACAGCCCAGGCTCTTTGAACCGCGCTGCGCCTACGCGAGGGCTGTCCCTGCTGCTTCGACAACCCCGGAACTGGTCAGCACGCGCTCTTTCTTTCACATGGGCCTGGCCTACGCGGGCTCACGCCACGAGCCTCCGCGCTACCTACACGCTGGAAACACGGCGATCGGTGCACGATCCTTCGAGCGACACCCCCCTCCCCGCTTGTATCCCGCACCCATCCCGTGTGGGTGAATCTCCCACATCTCGCGCAGGTGAGTCTCTCCCCACCCGGTCAGCGCACATTCCATGCGGGATGTCCTTGCTCTCGCCTTGTGCGCCCCTCCGTAGGACTCTACTAAAACCAACAGCTTCTTCATCGCCCCGCGCCCCCTCTCCATCCCCAATAGACCCCGCAAATACGCCTGGCGGGATCGCGGGAGCCCAGCTAACTCTGAATCTGCCGGGCTTCGCTTCTAACCCGTCCTCGGTTCCGACTCTAAGTTTGCCTCGGCCCTTCCTCCAGCTTCATCTCTAACAACTCCCCCTCATGGTCCACCCACCTCGCTCAACTCGACATACATATTCCCGCCATATCGAACGCACGGCGACCGAGTACCGGGCTTGTTCCATACAAATCAGTCCCGTGCGCGCCCCTCATGCTTACGAGCGAACGGGCGCTTCCTCCACATACTGATACTTTCCTTCCCAGGCGCGTATCTCCCTGTCTTCCCGGCGTTCCATCCACGCCACCCCTTCCCCCAATACCGCCCAGCACCCGCCACTCTCTAGCTCTGGTCCGCAGCCCCGTCCGTCCTTCCAAGGCCCTACGCCCGGGAATCCGGCGCTACTCGTGCTCCCACCATGCACAGGGCCGAGCTCTCTGTTTGGCCTTGCCTCTGGCTTTCACGCTAGGGTTGGCGGTGCTTCCGGCGCAGTGGATCCGAGGAAGAACCCGGGCTCCGGTGATAAGCCGCTAGAAAAACCAGCTATGAAACACGCACTTTTTGCGATTTACAGCGCGCATCTAAGAACCAGCACATCTCCGTGTGGCTGGTTAATCAGGATTATTATCCACCAAACCAGGAGGCTTAGAACATCCACTCTGCGAAGTAAGGTTGAAGCCCCAGACCTACGAACCTTAGAACCCACAAAGTTTTATCGTGCTTAGCTGGAATACGCGACGCGCCGGGGTCACGTGACATGTCATTAGACCAGCGGAGATGTCCGAAGGAGATTAGGATTGTTCGTCTAAGATTATCGGAATCTTAGGGGTACATCCCGTAGAAACCTATAGTATGTGGTACCGTTGGAAAGCTACGGCCCAGCGCTACCTAAGTAACGAAGAGAGAACGTAAAGGGAGGAGACCAGGGCTAAGAAATGCACCACACAACTCGTTCAACAGGAGTTGTCCTATACCGATCGAGGGGTTAGAAACCTAGGAACCGTAACAACCCCAACTCTCAAGACAGACACCTAGGGGGCGCGGCCCACCAATCACATAAACCGCGCAGCATATCCGACGACTATTTAATAAGCAATGTATACCAAAGTAGTCGATCATCGTTTGTAATTGTAAATACCTGTAGTATAAAAGACCAGAGGAGCAGAGAGGACGGCACTGAATCGGACCCCAGTTCGTGTACGAGGCAACTACCATTGTCCCTCATCACAGCTAGGATTTGGTTGAGGGCTTTACTCTGGAATTCCGCTGTCTTGCGATAGTGTCCCGAATTAAAGTTTCTTTTGATAAATCGTCCGTTCTTAAGATCGTCGAGCTCCGTGCTAAACCGTATCCGTCTCCGTTGAATCCGCTCCGTAACTCCGAAGTACTCCGTGTCCGTTGAACTGGGAATTTTGAGATCCGAAGTCATTCCGAAGACCGTTTATCCGCTCCGATAAAGAGAATCAGGCAGAAGCCTTAAAAACCTTGCCGGCCTTAAAAACCGTATCTTGCATATAGCTGAGAAGCTTAAAATCTAAAGTCCCACAAGACTCATACTCCTAAGAATCTTGACTTTGTCAAATTCTACGGACGAGACTATACCATAACCAACTTGGAAGTTCCTCTCTTACGAGACCTTTCTTGTGCAGAAACCTTAAATCTTGACTTGGAGCTCCTTAGACCTACACTTGTGTCTAATAAGACCCGATCTCGTCAGATAAACTTTGGTGCAGTAAAGAGGTGTTTAGTGGATTAAGTCCAGGTTTCCGGGGGTTGTGCTAGAGTGCATCTGTTTAGTCAGAGGACGATAGTGCGATAACTTGGTTCGTTGGGTTTAGTTTGTTTTTCATTTGCACGCTTAGTTTCTGAGCAACCGTTTCACCGGTGCGGAATACTAGAAGTCTCAACCCTAGCGCTTGCTGACTTCATCGACTATTGGAACAGCCCTTCCTACAGTTGAACACCCCGGGCCCTGTCACTTCAACCCTAGCGTCAAGTGCTCGAAGTACAGTATAGTATCAAGCAGCAAATTACGCATCAATATCGCGGGGCCGCTCGTTCGAATCGAGCTCGGGCAATGATAGTCCAAGATGATAGAGTTCGTTTCTCTTTTTTCTTTCATTTTCATTCTGAAGGGCCTCGAAGGTTCAAGGGACAGTAGTATGTGGATCACGAGCGAGTACTAGTCAGCGCGGTTTCCTCCAGGTAGGGTGCATCAAGCTCGGATTTACAATGATTCACAAATTATTAGTCGATGATAGCAGGAACTCAGTGTCAGTCCGTAGCGACTCGAATCGCCACGATCGTCCCGGCGATGGACAGGGAATATTGATTGGCCAATATAGGTACAAGAACGTCCCGTGGCGGATGGTCGCGCCCGCATCCCTTGATAGCCCCACGCCCGATTCTTGTTTGCGCGACAAGTGTCAAGACATAGATGAGTTCAATTCAATAATCAAATACCCCCGTCGTCATTCGTAAAAGACTCAGTATCAAGGGGCCAGCTCAGATGCCTTCATCGATCCCTCGGTACTCTGTACTTGTGAAAGTTGAACCACCATCGCGAGCCCGAATAAATCCGACGGTGCCCAATCGCCGAACCCGACTTGATGATCGCATCAGCTTATTCAGCACACACTCTGCATCTGCACCCACGACATCGACACGCGCGCGCATCTCCTTGACCGCCCGTTATCGGTGAGTGCTCTCCTCTGGCACTTCGCTACATCTAACTGCGCTGAAGGCACTCATTCAGATGAGCCTGAAAGCCCGTATCCACAGCAACGAGCCGCTCAGCGATTCGGAGCCTGGCAGCCTGCGCCAGTCCAGCTCCTCCTCGCTGACACTCTCAACAGACTCGAAGACCTTGAACGCGAGAGATCACGATGCTCCCTCTCCGAGTCCCTCATGAAGCTCGAAAATGAGTGGCGTGACCGTAGCCGATATGCAGTGATCTTGAAGGGTGCACTCTCCGTCATCCGCCAGATTCCAGCTGAAATTCTTGCCGACATCTTCCTCCATTGCCGCGATAACGATCTCGACGCGGTCAAGTACTTCATCCAGAACCCGCGTGTGGCGCCGATGCTGCTTACCCATGTTTCGTCGCGTTGGCGCCAAGTCAGCCATGGCACGCCCCGCCTCTGGGACCGATTCTATCTGCCGACCACAAAAGATCCTCTCGTCAACCTGCCGCTCGTCAAGCAGATTCTGGAACGCTCCAGCGCCCTCCCACTTCATGTCAGGCTTGGGCAGGACAGTGACTTTTGGCTTACGCGGGATACGGACGCCGGGGCATTCGGTGTCGTGTTCCAGCAAAATATCAGGATTGAACATCTGCAGTTTCGGATGCGCTCTGTGACGTTTCCGCAACACGCGTTCGAGCACGGAAAGCCCTTCCATCACCTTACCTCCCTCCGCCTCGAACTCCCCCCTTTCTTTGATGTTGCATCAATTCTATCCTTGTTTACCAACGCACCTCGGCTCCAGCTCCTGGAGGTCATTGCCAAAGGGAGACTTGGCTCCTCGCTAGTCCCTGTTCTGCCGTGGTCACAGCTCACATACATCAAATTGGATCTTCCTGTGGACTTTGTCCACGCACGGCGCATCTTGGTGCAATGCAAGAGTGTCGAACAGTGTGACTTGGGGGAGTTGACTGAAGGCGACGAGGATTTCGCCCCACTACAATGCATATGTCGACTTGATCGCCTGGAACAGTTCACCTTCACCTCTGATGCTGCAGTACCCGAAGCATTTCTGGGTGGATTCTCGTTTCCTAGTCTTCTCCATCTGACAATTCTATCTGCCGGATTGACCCTGAATACCCTACCCAATTTGCACCACCACTCACAATTCAACCTCACCCATCTCCGACTGCACTGCGTCAACCTGTATGGTGAAGAGCTCCTCCAGTTCCTCTACCACCTTTCTACGCTCCAAGTCCTGGAACTTGAGTGGTGCTGTGTTGATGATTC
Organism: Mycena belliarum; assembly: GCA_029282135.1. Lineage (NCBI taxonomy): Eukaryota > Fungi > Basidiomycota > Agaricomycetes > Agaricales > Mycenaceae > Mycena > Mycena belliarum. Next base: position 31,845 of record JARJCN010000134.1, on the reverse strand, counting down.
ACTGTTCGAGGCCTTCACTTATAGTCCAGTGACCTTCACTCCCCTGTTGGTCCTTCCACAACTGCAGATTCTGAAGATCGGCGATGAGACCACAGATCTGGATGGCCTGCTTCTTACCACGATGCTCGAGTCGATATGCACTCATAGCGGGGGGCGGAATCTCGCATTCCCGGTGCTGGGGGAGGTTCATCTGTACCTAGAAGGGCCACTTTTCAGTGCAGAGGTGGAGGACCGTCTGGCAGCCGTGTGTGCGACCAGTGTGGTTGTAGACCATGTGCAGCGAAGCCGTGCCTAGGTGCGGGCTCTCGCAACCGGTGTGTCGTTTATAGCATACAATGCTTGGGATACAGTACTACTTACATATGGCGCAGTTCTCTTTAGAGCTCGAGTCATTGTGTCGACTTCATTTTTGTTTTCTTTATGTCTGTAGGCGCTGGCTAAAATCAGGGCTGTGAGGAAGGCCCAGCAGCTGGTGGCAGGCTCCTGCATACAGTTGTCTGTGTATAAATTAGAATTGCAGGGACTCTCGTTTGACTCAAGCCTGGGCCAAGAGTTCATGAACAATCATAGCTGATGAAGCAGACATAAGCATACTAACCCTCACAAACCGCTACCTTCCATTTTGGGCGTGATATTGATGATATGTTCCGTTTTAGGAAGATTCCATTTTGGGAACATCCAAAATGATGGCGGTCAGAATGCAAAGAAATGATTGTTTGCGTGGAAGTGTCTGTATGGGATATATCCTTGGGACATCCCTCTTCAACTCTACCATACTTACAAGAAAAATCATCTTCAAGGTTACATAGATTGGGTTTTTGGGAAGATGATCTCGCTCGGAGTGAAGTGAAGTGGCAGTTTATGTATAGAGCATGTACTTAGCACATCCTTCTTTCGCTCTAGGCTAATGACAAGAAAAGAAACAAGAGCTACATAGATTGGGTTTTTGAGCAGAGTGTCTAACTAGAGCTTCCTGTAATGGTCGACAGAAACAACTGTTCCGCTACTATCCCGACTGACCAGGAACCCTTGGACCACCATCTCGAGCATCCATTCAAGTGCCAAGGTGAGGCAAGTTCCTTGTGTGCTTCGCTCGGGGCGAGGGAGACTAAGAAACTGGTTGGAAGGAAGCCTGTCACACTTCAGGAAGGTGGTCAACCGCGGGCTGAAGGGTTGGTTGTTGTGCTCATGAGCAATGTTGGGGTCGGCAACCAGAAGAGCCCGGCCGGAGTTCACGACATTTCCCTTTGGTGTGTTTGCCTCTGGATGGATGATTACCATCACAACGGCAGAGAAGTCCTGATTGATGAACTCCTGGGGATGTGTGATAGGAGGAGGCGACTTGGTCCAGAGGATGACCAACGCGAGGCTCATATTGCAGTTGGCCGGTCGGAGATTTGCAAATGACGACATGGAACCGAAAGATTCAAACTCGGCGCCCGTGAGCTGCTTTCTGCGGGTAAACATAATTGGTTTCTCATGCACCTAGAAGAGATATAAGCAAGAAAAAATGAATGAAAAAAGACGCACCGAGAACAGAGGGTTCATTTCTTTGGCAAAACTATGCAAGGCCGCTAAGAAAGGGGGCGTGGCACCGGAATGGGTGCCGATGGCGGCAATTTGGGCTCGGAGGTCACGTTCGGCGGGATGCGAGGTGAGGACAGGGGCTGGGGAGCGTGGCTGGATGCCGAGCTTGATCGCAGCCATCTCCCGGAGCCATGCAGCGTGTTCGGCGGGGGACTGGGAGGTGTCAGGGATGAAAGGGGCCGCTTGTTGGAGGATGCTTTTCTGCGAGGCAACGAGGGTTAGCATTGTGGAAACAAAGGACCTCAAACATACATACCGGGCCAACAAGGGGAATGTCGTCGTTCATTGGGGGATCCATGTAGGCGGTGGTGGTGGTCGAGGTGAGAGAGGAGCCGCTGGCAAGGCAGGCTTTTATAGGAGAAGACACGAGGCTGCCACGTGGTTCGGTGCTCGGCATGGCGGGCCAAACGGAGCAAAGTCCCCCGCCCCTGTTTCACTTAGGTCATGACGCCAGCATATTTGACCTAATTTTTGATGTTTTTGTCTTTTGGAATCTCCGCCGGATCGATATCGTAAGCGACTTGGGAGCAGACTCGGAGCCTACACATGCAATTTAAGTAGTGTAGTCGTTTCAACTGGAGGCAGTTGTTCAGCAACACAAAGATCATTCTGTCCTTGTACCGGGAATCAGGTGCGCTATGAAGGCCCGGCGGCGAAAGTCGCCACCCGCATACGATGCAGGAGAGCCCATCATATTATCGAAGGGATGCTCGTTCGATCCGAGCCTGGGCAATATCGCATCTTCTGAGCTTTGGCGCGAGTTTTTTTTGTTTTGCAAAAGAGAATCCATTCGTTGAACTGTGTATGCTCCATGGTTTTTAGGATCGGGGAACGCGAGGATGTTTCGTTTTGGGTCGGTTTTCAGCGCTGGGTCTCAACAACAAGCAATTCAGGATAGCGATCGGAAGCTGCTCAGCCAGTGTGTGGCCCATAAAGCATGGAAGTTTTTTTTCCACCTTGGAGCCAGGCTCGATCTTTACCGGATCTCCTTCTCTGGCGTTTATGAGATTCTCGCGCGCGAGGGACCCAAGGGTCTTGGACACGTCGATACTGTCCCCAAAAAGAACAGCCTCTAAACATCAACAGTATGGCGAGTCGAGCCCGAGTCGAACGAGTCTCTCCTGCGCTACAATCGCTTTCGATGGATTGGACAGGCGCGGACCGTCCGCTATCGAACCAATGTAGGTTCGGGGCGGTACGACACCGATGTAGCTGCCAGAGCAGGTGTGCCACAGTGCTGTGTTCAAATTGGGTTCGAGTTCAAGTTGAAATTTTCAGAGCCTATTTGTGAACCTGCGAGACAATAGGTGAAAGAGGTGCAGACAACATAATGTTGGAAGAGAATCCATCGATGTGTCGCTGACATGCTGCGAGCACAGCTCGAACGCATAGGGCTGTAGCCCTCGAGGGCAACCATCAAAGACCAACCATCGACCCTGAGAAGTGCCGGCGTTTGCCGCGATTGCCGATCCGGATCACACAGCGGCGCCACGTCATCGCCGTTATTTTCGCTCTTTCTTCCTTCCTCCAAATGCTTGCAAGTGCAGCGCTCCCAGCCTCAACGTTCAACCCACGCCGCCCCCGTCCGTCAGCCGTCCCAGCCCCAGCTAACGCAACTGCTTCCTCTTGCGCGCCGCTCCTCTGATCCCTGTCTTCGCGCCGCCCCCTGCCAACGACTCTCTAAACGCTGCGCTCCACCATCCTCCAAGGACGCGTCTCAGCTGTGCCTATTTAGTGGCTAAGGGCGAGATCTTGCGAGATCTGCGCGCGATCTCAGTCAGATATGGACCGCCTCTTAGACGCACGCTCGTATCTGCTTTGCTGTGCTCAGTATATCTCGCGTCGATCCTCTGTGCACTGCCTCGATCCCCCGTGCACGCCGTACTCGATGAAAATGCTTCCTCCGACTGCGGGACCGGTGACCCTCTTGAATCCACGCTTGTATGGGTACTTTGACCTGCCGCAGTGCTCTGCTACGAGCGCGCTCTTCGCGTGCATCTGTATTATGCACACTCTACCGCGCCCTCGTACGGCTGCTACTCCTCGCCCAAGCCTCTGCGCTCGCGCTCCCCCGCCCCCTACAAGCCTGCGAACGAAAATATCTCTAATAGCTCTGACGCGCACCCGTATATGCATCGCTACTATGCATCGGCTGTCCATTCCACCGCACCCCTGCAGCTCGTCGCTCCAGGACAGCATTTTTGATGCGGTTACTGCCATTGGTTCCTTCCTTCGAGTGCTTCCTTGATCTTTTACCCGGATCCGTGCCAATTTGTGCTGTGCCGTCGCGCTGGCCGCCACTCTGTACACCTCCTGACAGGCTCCAGCTAGCTGCGCCAACTGGCGCTGTCTATCCCGCTCCGTACCAGCGCTAAATCCGACTTCTATTTTCGAGATGCCTCGCCTCTGTCGTCGCTTACCGCTCCATTCTGCGTTTGAGCTGTGTCTTGGGCTTTTGCTCCTTCGTAAATCTACATCTCTCTGAGACTAGCTCGGTGTGCTCTGCCCTGCTATGGTCTGTCCTTCTGATGCGGCCTACCCGGCGGCCTTCGTCTCCCTCGGCGACTCTAGAGCTAGACACTGGATCAGAGATTCTGCGAGCGCGCCTCAGCCTTGCTTCAAGCTGATCGCGCACTTGGCCCGCCCTGCATCTCGTCCTTTCTTTTGCTTTCGCTCTGCAGTCTAGTTTCCCTTCGACGTTCTTTGTCTTCGGCCCCATAGTTGGCTTGAGTACTACATCTGCGGGCCCACCGCTCCCGGGCTTTCCGGGGAGAAACACGAATTGGAAGTGCAATGCGGCGATTCGTGCGTTCATATTCAGCAATACAATCACTTATCAATGGCCCCGTTGCGGGGGATGCCTCGCTCGCTAGCTTGTCTCATCTTCATTGGCTCGAATTCGATTGTTCCGCTCAGCCTGAGACCCAAGCTGGTACATGCGGTATGAGCGCTGTCTCAAAGCGCACGGGATCCGAACAATGGACCGCGTTAGGGTTCCATGACTATCCTACGTTCAAAGTATTTCAACGAGGCGCTCGCTGACCACAGATTGATTTAAAATTCCTGTTAGACTATTATCTTCACCGCTTCTTTCCTCTGGGCCCTACCACGCAAGAAAGTCCCCATCTAACCCGGAAAGTGGTTTGGGGATTAAGGCCCGGCGGCGGTGGGCGCCTACCACACCTCATAAAAGAAACAAGCCCGAATTGCGGGATGCTCGTTCGACTCGAGCCCGGGCCATAAGATGACCCCACCGATGTTTTTGTCCATTTTAAACGGACATTGGGAGTGCGTACTTGAACTGGGTCATGAGCAAACCCACCCGGAGTGAATCGAATTCGCAGTGGTTTGAGTATCTGCAGATGAGATTTTTTCTTAGGTATTGTAATTCATTGGATTGCTCTAGATTTCTCGCGTGCGCACGGATCGTCCCGTCCATGGATCGGAAGTCCGGTCTGTTGTGAAGGCCCGGTGGCATAGGTGGCAGCCTCCTGCATACAATTGATGTTTAGGAGGATGATTGTGTGGAAGCTTGTTCGAACCGAGCCCGGGCATTCCCAAGCAATTTCGGTAGCAATTTTTTGTCCGTTTAAGGGCTAAAGGGTGTTGTTTCGTTGGAGCTGTTTCTAGTTCTTCGAGATGTCGGTTTTTTCGGTTTGATCTCAATTGCGGTGTGTGTTGTGAGGGACAACTTGAAGAACGTAGCCCGGAGGTCTATGATCCCGAGATGCGGGTCCGGATAAAAAGACGGGGCGAAGCGCTGTGTCTGGCGACCGCTTCTCGTACTTGCACTGTGCAGCCGCTATTCTCCCTGGCACCCCTGAAGCGTTTCTGGCACTTAAGCGTCTACGTGTACCAGTACGAGTCCGCGACCGTGGTCGAGATTGTCTTCAAAAAGAGCCATCAAGCAGCATTGTGTCAGCTCAAGCGCTCTGGGGACGCGCGGACCATCTGCCATCGAACCGATATGAACTCAGAGCAGCGCATCGCCGTCGTAGCTACGGTAGCTGCCAAAGAAGGTGCTCTGTGTTCGAGTTCAAGTCCAACTTGTCCAAGTTCAAGTTGTTGGAGTCTTGGAGATACTAGGAGAATCTTGAGAGTGAGAGTCTGCGGGAAGCGGGTGGGACAAGCTGCTGCAGAAGATTCCACTGAGGAGGCGGCCAAAGTTGCGATCCGCAGAAGATTGACCCAAACCGGGGTTTGCCGAGATCGGCGATCACGCGGATCGTTGCGATTGACGCGGCGGCGCCACATCATCGTGCCTTTTCCTCTTTCCCAACTCTTTCCGCAATATGTCTACGAGTCTGGCAATCCCGCCCTACCACCCAACTCACGCTTCTCCGCCCGCCATCCCGCCGTGCCTCTGATACCCTTTCTCCGAGTCGCTCGGGCCCTACGCTTCTCCTCTTCTATCGACGCGTACGGTCGATTCAGGCGCTAGGTCCTACATCTCGCGCGCGCGTCAGCTGTCGCCCGATCTCACCGCGCTCTGGTACCCGCGTCATAGGGCACGCTCTTCGGGCGCATCTGACGCCGACGGGCACTCGCGCGCTCACCCGAGAGGCTGCGCTTCGACTACCGTTCTGCGCAAGCTCTGTCTCGAACGCTGCACCGCGGTCATCGTGCGCTGTCGTCCGTCTAGGGCGTGCACACGCTGCTTCAATTGACCGACGCCCCGCGCTCATCCTGCGTGCCATGTCCTCGATCCCAATTACGACCGCCACCCCTGCGCGCCGCTATCGATGCTCGGCACCCATGCTCTCTTCCACTTCTCAAGATATCATGCCTGAAAATATAGGACAGCAAGTTCCTCGCCGACTCTGGCTTTTCGCAAGGCCCTGCAATACGTCCGAGGCCCCGCTCCCGCGTAACCGCGCGCACCCCCTTCGTTCCCTCGTTTCTGGTGTAGAGCCCATGACATGTATGACACCCGAAGCACGCCTCCCGCGTCCGCGTCTCTCTCCTAGACCTGGCCCTCTGCGTCTCGATCCGGACCGATTCTCGATCTGTGTTCTTTCGCTGGAGCGCAATTTGCTCAATCGCACGCCCACTCTAATTCTGCCTCTGCCTCTATCGTCCCTTCGGCATCATCCTTGACTTTCGCTCAAACGCGACTCCGTGGACTAACACCGGCTCAAATTGAAACTCACACCGAATCTGCTGAATCTATACACGCCGGGCGTCCCTCGCTTGGTTCTTCACGCCGACGCACCGTCCCTCCGTGCGCCGCACGCTGCGCCCGCGATCCAGCAGAGACAGAGCGCTGCGATTGTTATTCTCCACGTGATGGCTCGGTTTTCACGAACAATATTCTGCATTCAAGTACGAAACCCACTACTCCACTACTTACGGCGGATCGCTCGCTCGCTCGTGTGTTTTGTATCCTTCTCAGGCTCGATTCCCACGCCAAATGCTACACGCGCTCTGAATAATGTCTACTGGTGTGCTGGATCTGAGCCAGGGCCCGCGCTCGGGTTTCAGGATCGTGGTATGAGAACCTCAACCCTCGCGCTCGCTGGGCTCTGAGCCTCTGACTCCCGGAGCAGCAGATCTCGTGGTCTTCACCCCCGCCGCCACAGAAGCCATAGAACGGCAAGTACTTCAGCTTGCAAATAAGGCCCGGCGGCGGACGGGCGCCTCCTGCACACCATAGTACTCCGTTGACAAGTCATTGCGGGGAGCTCGTTCGACCCGAGCCCGGGCCATGATTCCTGATGCGATGCCTTTTTTGTCTAGATCCGAACACAAGGTTGGAATTGAATACGTATCCGATAATTGTTCGCGTTGTCTAGCCACCTCGCGTCTACGGTCGGCACAAATCGCCCCTTGGTCGTGTGATTGAGGCCCGGCGGCGGATGGTGGCCACCTGCATACGGTACCGACTGCTGCTGAAATCTCGCAGGAACGCTCGTTCGACTCGAGCCCGGGCCGCTTCAAACGGTGCTTCGATGTTTTTGTCCTATTTCGAGGACAGCTGACTGCCGACCGTTGTTCATCGGCGGCGCAGTTTCAATTTAAAGTTGTGGTACAGACTCTTGAGTGACCAGTTGAACCTTGATCTAAATTTCTGCGAATAGCATCTGCACGAATCGTCCCCGGGCCGTCTATAGATCGGAAGAAAGGTCTGCGGGGAGGGCCCGGCGGCGGTGGCAGCCTCCTGCATGCATGTTACACTGCCAGTGCATGATAGTAATTTGATGATTGCGGGGAAGCTCGTTCGACTCGAGCCCGGGCCATCGCGTATTGCCGCCATAGAGGTTTTCGAATTTTTGAACGGACGTGGGGCACTCGGTGCGTGGAATTGAACGTTTGAACCGGAATACTTATCGCTGAATCAGAACTTGGAAGTGTCCTCTAGGTGCAGAGCTTCGAGATCCGTTGCACAGCAATGGATCGTTGATTCGGTATCCTGGACATAGCGGAGGAGAGGCAGCGGACGGTTCCTGGTTCCGAACAGGGCGTCTTGTCTTTGAACTGAAAAATCAAGGATGGGTCCAGGATGGTAGCGGCCCAGCGGCGGATGGTCGCCACCCGCATCCAGTCTAAGAATTCGTCACATTCCCGGGGGACGCTCGTTCGACTCGGGCCTGGGTCCTATTTGGGTTGTAATGCAAGGTTTTTATCTGCCATCTTGACTTTTTGTAACGCTACGTTTGAGCCTTTGAGATCTGTGCGTGATATGCAGCGATTTTGTGCATCCCCCACGGCCGCGTGGACGCGGAGCAGCGTAGATGGGATGACGCTGATCGTCGTGTTCAAGCCAGGCCCTAAAACCACTCGGGTAAGCAACGAATGGCTCGAGCCCGCCGCGGCGACAAACGGCAAAGTTCTCTGGTGTTCAGTGCTCAACGTTGTTTCAACCCTCGCACGTGCGAATGGGAAAAGCAGTCCCAGCGCCAGGAAGGGAGGCGCCGCCCAAATTCAACTAGTCAATGGCCTATAAGTCCCCCGAGTGCAATGTTGCGCTCCTGAGATTGATGCGCCGGAGCTTGCCGAAATTGGCACACCGGATCATATGGGGATCGGCCGCACGGACCGCCACGTCATCGCTCTTCTTCCGTCTGGTAGCCTCCAGTACGCCTATGTACGAGTCCGACGCGCAGGCAACATCGATCCATTTGAGCCGCGGCGCTCGCCGCCCGTCGGCCAGCATTCCAGCGGGGCAACCTCTCCGTCTCGTACGCTGCGGTACGCCTGCGCCCGACTCCGATTTCTTCAAGTTGCCGACTGTCGCCCTCTCCAAATGCTGCGTCATACCTCTGCCTCCTCATTGCTATGGACACGTCCTACCGGCGACAACTCGCTTTCATCGGCCGCGCCGTGGTCTGTTCCTTGGGCGCTCTTCGCGTGAGTCTCACTGGGAGCGTGTCTGACCTATTGAAGCCGCGCGGCGCATAGCTGCTGCGCGCCAGGACGGCAGCCCCGCGTCTCCGCGCCGCTTTCGACACCTTGGCCCACCCAAATCGCCTACATCCCTCTCGCGATTCACGGCGATTCAAGCTCCCGCCGGTGTCGCACCCTCGCACGTTCACCTCGGCGCGGCGCTTCATGTGCTCTCTCTCGTTCGAAGTCGATTTACGCGCCGCGCTCTTGTTACCTGATTTCCGTTCCAACACGCTTTCTCCGCCTGTCGCTGGATATACCTTCCCGTTGCTGTACCCAATCGTCCTAACCCAGCGCCGTCCGTGTCTCTCGGCGCCAGATTAGATCTGTGCGCTGCCTCTATTGCTTTATCGCGCGCGCTCAGCGTTTTTACTCTAGCTTCGCTGGCAGTCCCTAGTCCTCGCTGTGGCTCTAGTCTTTCTCCTCAACCACCTACGCACACTTGGCTCAAATTCGCTCAAATTCCAATATTCAAATCCCCAAACTGAAAAGCCCGCTGAATCAAGAGCGCGCCTGCCGAATCTTACACAACCCCACGGGGAGCGCCGGCGCCCGGCTTGCTTATGCTCAGTGCGTGCGAACGGGCACTGCTTCCGATGCTGATACGTCGTTCTGGCCCCGCGTAGCGCGCTGCTTCCTTATGCTACTTGGTCGCGACCCACACTCCCACTTTCGGTCTTCCACTCTTGGACGCAGCGTGTTTGATCTCTAGGGCGCGTCCTTTCGTCTCTGCGCTTGCTCTGCGCATCAATATCACGCCTCGTCCGGATCGTCTCTACCCGTATCTTGCACGGCGCGCTACATCGTACCTCATGGCGCCTAGATCCCGAGCGTGTCTGACTGTAACATCCTGGCCGACCAACTGCGACACTGAGTCTGACACGCGCCCGCTGAGCCCAGAATCGCGCTCAGATCATCAATCCCTCCGGACTCTCGGTCGATCTCCTCCTCCGGCGCCATCCCTGGCACGCCAGAAAGCCTTCAGCTCACCCTGAAAGCCGGTTTTAGGCCAAGGCCCGGCGGCGGACGGTCGCCACTTGTCGACGCACATCGTAGGCGCTGTCAATGGTTATCGCGGGGAGCTCGTTCGACTCGAGCCCGGGCCATAATAGGTCCGGGTCAATACCTGAGATTTTTGTCTGTTATAGGCGGTCAGTGGGTGTTTGAGCTGAATCATCAGCGACTCGTAGGGATACCGGTATCGGCGTATCAAAATCCAGGTGAGTACTTTGAGAATTTTTCGAAATCACCTTTTTGTACAAATCATCCTGCGGGACTACATACTCAGCAGTTGAGGGATGCGATAAAGGCCCGGTGGCAGACGGTCGCCGCCCGCATACGTGGTATGCATCCGCGGGGCAGCTCGTTCGACTCGAGCCCGGGTCATTTCCAGGCGACTTTCGTATCAATTTTTTATCTGTTGAAGGGCCAAAGGGTGTTGTCTTGTTGGACCAGCTTGTAGTTCTTCCGGACTTGATAACCTGATGCGGTGGGATTTCAATTGCGGTACGAGTGCTGAGGGACGTCAACAATAGCCCAAGATGCGAGCTGTGCGGAGCTTCAGGAAAATGCAAGAGCGGATATGATGGAACAAGCGCAGCGCCGGGTTGTGCACCCCTTCTCTTCCCTGGACCAAGGGTGCCTTGCACCGCGCGTCCCGGTCTCGTGTGAGCCACCGTCGTGCCGATCCAGTCAAAAAGGGATGGTTCGCTCATCACCGACTGCTCGGGCCCGAGTCGAACGGGCATCTCCTGCGCTACGATTACATCGCTACTGTACTACTGAGGTAGACTGGACAGGCGCGGTCCATCCGCCATGGAGCCGATCGAGATTCGGGGTGGTGCGTCGCTGTCGGAGCTTCGACAGAAGCGTGTTCTGGGTTGGAATTTAAGTAAGTTCAGGTCCAAGTTTTGCCAACCTACAGGGCTGCAGCGATTCGTCCGGACGTTCGCTTCCCGCTCGCAATCCCACCCGGTTTGCGCTCTCAGCATCCCACTCTCCTCCCACCCGGTGCCTTGTATCTCCACGGCTCGTCTTTGTGCTTCGGCGCATCAGTATTGCTCCTTATCCATACCGTCGCTGCTCTTACCCCGTATCTTGCACGCGCCATCCACAATCCCAGGCCGCGCTTACCTGCTCAGTATTTCATTGACATTCTCGCACGCTCGTTCGACTCGAGCCCGGGCCATACCACGAGTAAATGGACAATTTTGTCCGTTTTGAAGGGTAGGCAGTGGGTATTCGAACTGGATCGTGGGGGAAGCGCAGGGATACTGGCATCGCGGTTCACTAATCCGCTGAATATACTTACTCCCGAGATTTTTTGGAATCAATATTATGTGCGGTGCGAGTCGCATCCGCACGAATCGCCCTGTTCCCACATAGGAACTACTCAGCAGTTGAGGCCCGGCGGCGGTGGCAGCCTCCTGCATACACTTACGTGAGATTCATATGATCATTGCGGGGAAGCTCGTTCGACTCGAGCCCGGGCCATAACAGGTCGATACCTGAGCTTTTTATCTGTTTTGAGCGGTAGGCAGTGGGTGTTTGTGCTGGATCATCAGCGACTCGGAGGGATACTGATATGCGCTGTTCAGTAATCAGGTGAGCACTCCAGAGATTTTTCGAATCAATATTATGTGCGGTGCGAGTCGTAGCCGCACGCATTGTCCTGCTCCCAGATAGGAACTACTCAGCAGTTGAGGGATGCGATAAAGGCCCGGTGGCGATGGTCGCCACCCGCATACAGTATGGATAATCGTAGCTTGCATCCGCGGGGCAGCTCGTTCGAATCGAGCCCGGGCACTCCAGGAGCCTCATTGGTTTTTTCTTTTTATTTTCCATTTTGAAGGGCCTGGAAGGTCTAAGAGCAGGAATAGTGCGAGTCGCAGCAATTTCCTCCAGGTAGGTCTAAGAAGTCCCGCGGTCGAGTTCGAGATTATTTATAAATTAAGTATCTGTCAATTATCTGAGGGATTTGGTGTCAGTCCGTGGCGACTCGCATAAATATGCCACAATCGTCCTGTCCTTGAACAGGGAATGAGCTAGTCCGCGACGGCCCGGTGGCAGGTGGCGCCTCCTGCATACAGTCCATGTTCAGGAGAATTGTTGCGTGGAAGCTCGTTCGACTCGAGCCCGGGCCATCTCCAGGCGACTTTCGTATCAATTTTTTATGTGTTGAAGGGCCAAGGGGCGCTCTCTCGTTGGACCAGCTTGTAGTTCTTCCGGACTTGATCATTTGATGCGGTGTGCCAGTGATCTCAATTGCGGTACGAGTGTTCGGGCTCAGGCCTTAGGACAGTATCTGCCGTGGCCCAAAATGCGGGAGCTGCAGATAAATTTCAATGGAAGAGGAGATATGATGCAGTTGAACAAGCTTCGCAGCGCCGGGTTGTGCACCTTTTCTCTTACTTCGAACAAGGGTCCCTTGCACACCGCGTAACGTTCTCGGCGTACGCGGAACCGCGGGAGCCAAAGACGTGCCGATCCTGTTAAAAAGAGACGGTTCGATCATCACCGATTGCTCGAGCCCGAGTCGAACGAGCATCTCTTGCGCACATGAGGTACACAAAGATCAAGTGCCAGACTGTGGGCAAGTGCGGACCGTCCGCCATCGAGCCGATGGAACTTACGGGTGGTGCGTCTCCGTTGTAGCTACCAAAGAACTTTCAGGAGTGGGATCAAATTTGAGTTCAAGTTGCCATAGCTCCAAAATGCTCTTCGCGCAAGCCTTTGGTGCGCTTGCCACTTCACTAAGCAGTTCAATCCTTGAAGCCAGATTGAGGCTACCTTTGACAGTCATGGGCCTGCGCAAAGAGCATTTTGGAGCGGGGGAAGCCCAAGAGATTAAGGACCGCCGCCGACCGGTGGTTGCCGGATGATCGGATCATCGCTGGATCAACGGCATTAATCGTGCCACACGGCGCCACGTCATCGGTATTCTTTCTCTTTCTCTTTCCTCCAACACGTCCAAGCCTACGAGTCTGGCAATCCCGCCGGAGCGCCAGACAACTCACGGCGCTTCTCCACCCGTTGCAACTCCACAGATCTGGACCCGCCGCTTCTACGGACGATCTCACCGCGACGCTTTGGTACGGGCGGCGTCGGGCGCGCTCTTCGGGCGCATCTCGCGCCGACGAGCCCTCGCACGCTTGCTCCTCCGCGCCCTATCAGTGCTTCAAATACACCCCGTGATCCCCCTCCGCCCGCACTCTCCGAGTCCAAGCTTAGCTCTGCCTCAAACAGCCTCGAACGCTGCACCGCGATTAATGTGCGCTGTCACGGTATGCGCACGCTGCTTCAATTCACCGTCGCCCCGCCCTCATCGATCATCCTTCGTGACCTCCTCGCTACTGACTTCTGATTCTGGACGCCTTGCTGCGCGCCGCTATCGAATCCTCGGCGCCTGTGCTCTTCTCCTCTTCTCACACTCCTGGACACCAATTCCCTGCCCGAATCTGGCTGTGCGCGATCGGCCCCGTCGCACGTACGCGTCTTCGCTCTCGCTCTATGCATCTTTCCCACGCGCGCCCGCGCGCGCTCCGTCCCTCTTGCTCGTTGCTCGCGCAGAATCAAGGACAAGCGGATCACGTCGCCAGACTCCGCGTACGCGTCCGTCTGCTACATTGGGTCCTTTCCCTCCGCTCCGTACTATTCATGATCCGTATTCTAGCACTACATTCTGGAGCGCGCCTGGCTCAATCGCACGCTCACCCCGACTCCGACACTACGTAGTATTCCCTCCGGCTTCCTTTGTCTTTCGCTCAAGCGCTACTCCGAGGAATAGCATCAGCTCGCATTCTTGCCGCATCGAACGCACGGCCGCAGCTGCCCCTAGCTGCTATCGTCTCCTACGCTTACCGCTATGTCATCTCGGGCTTCTATCCTCCCCGCTCGTCTATCGTTCAGTACTTCATCTCCACGCACGCAGCCTGCTCCATGTCACGTGCGTCCCCGTCCCGCGATCTAACGGATACGGAGTGCTAACTGTATCTCCCTTCTTTTAGCAACAAGATTCTCGAAGTGAAGTCTCAGTCCCAGTGCGGCGGATCGCTCGCTCGCTCCCACGGTCCGAATCCCGATTCGATGTCGATTCGTGACTATGCTTGGCCTAAAACCCGAGCTGCCTGACGCGATAATGTCTCCAGGCGCACTAGCCCCGAGAAAAGAGCCGCGCTCAGGCTCAGGACCTTGATATATTATACGCATTTTCAACCTGGCGCTCGCTGGGTGTGGTTCAAGGCTCTTTCAACATGCACACCCACTCCCCCGAACTCAACCCTCGGCCCCTCGGCCCCTCCCCGTGCCCACAAAACTCCTCGCTCAGAGGCCCCGCGCGCCCGTCGACAAACTGCATCGCGTCCGCCGTCTCCAGCGTCAGATCGACCTCCCTTCGCACCCCCTCGTGCCACGCCACGCAGAACGCCGACCCCGCCCGCCTGACGCGCCCCGCCGCCAGATCGTACAGCGCCCCCATCCTCAGCTCGCCCCCGTCCCCTTGCCCTCCCCCCCGGAACCGCACCTCCGCGCTGCGCGAAAAGTCCCCGCCGCGCGCGTGGGCCCGCTGCACGACGCGCACCGGCGGCTGCGCCACCAGCATGCGGCGCCAGCTCGCGTCGGCGCGCGCGAACGCCACGGGCACGGAGGCGGCGGGCATGGCCATGAGCACGTGCGCGGTGGGCCAGGTGTAGCGGGAGGGCGGCGGCGAAGGCGCGAAGAAGGGTGGGAAGAGGGCTGCGAGCAGCGGGTTGCGTACGGGCGCGGGTGTGGAGGCGGGAGCGGGGTCGGGGGGAGTCTGAGGGTCCGGGTTCTACCCGGCGCGAGGAACGGCGCGCGCTGCAGCGCCGGCGAGAGCGTCGTCGCGAGCCACATCTCGCACACGAGCGGCGCGCGGAGGAGGAGGGCGCGGAGCGGGAGCTGGGCGAGGAGGAGCGCGAGGAGCTCGGGCGTCGCCAGCACCGTGTCCCTCGCGGCGGTCGCGGTTGACATGGCGGTTCGGATATAACTTTAAGGAGGTGGTGGCTTGGCGGCGGCTTCGCAGCGGTCGCGCTCTGGGAAAAGAATTGGAAAAGAAGCAAAAGTGGCGGTGCCTCAGGCTGCCACGCCGGGCCGATCAGTCCGAGACACATGCCGGGTGATGCCGGCCTTTCGCTCATGGCGGGTCGTCCTCCGACTGAGTCCTGGCGCGCGCGTCGCTACCTCACAGGCCTCATCCCCCAGGACGTAACGCCGAAATCCCACCCGTACACGACGGCCATCTGCCGCTGTGGACCGCCCCGCCGGTGCCCTCGCCTCTCTAACGCGCCTGTGCTGGCAGTGGCTGCGTCTTGCTAGATTGCTCTCCGCCTCCAGCACACTTGCTATGAAGAGCACTGCGCGCGATTTGCGACGACGCCGCGCTCATTGACACCCGCTGCTTCGACGACTTGGGCGATTTCTCAGAGCCCTAGCAGGCGTCGGGCGCCTCTTCCACTGCATGATGGGCCCCCTCGCCTCTGGCGCCTCGCTCCCCGCGCGCCGCATGGTGCCGCCCTTTCGCCACTGCTCTGCTTTGACACGCGTTGTCGTCTTCCGGCGCTCGAGTTCCTGTCTTGCAATCGCCTGCTGTCGCCCTCCGTCATTTTGCCTTGCGTTGTCGTTGCTATGGACACGCCCCGTTAGATGTTCCGCGATCGCATATCTGCCCCGCCTCCGCATCTGCTGACGGTCTCTCCGATCCACCGTGCTCCAGGCGCTTGTCACCGTTATCCAAGATGTTCTTCTCAAGCCCATGCTCCTCCTCCTCCTCGAGTAGACGCTCGAGCTCCCACCCACGCGCCGCGCTGCTGTTGCAGATTCTCTGTTTCTCGATCTGCCCGTTGCGACATCCTCCCCTTATACTCGGCGCGCATTCACACCGAGTCTGAGATCTGAATCCTCTCCCCAAGCTTAAGCCGCCTCCTGATTCAGCCTTCTGTGCGTCGCTGCTGCCGTACACCATGTCCCAAGTCGCTGGCGTCTCTCTAACCCACCAAGTCCCTTTGCGCACCGAAATTATTTCGCCGCCCAACGGGTCTTCCCTTGCCCTTGCTGAACGTACAACTCGCTAAAGCGTGCTACGAGCCTCACCGCACTCTCTCTCGAAACGCAACCCAATTCCTCGGATGGGACATCGCGATCGAAACAGCGCAACCGCCCCTTCCGCTCGCCCCCGCGCTCCTGTCACCCAGAAGTCCTCTATCGGGGCCGCTTGTACACTCGCCCAGTCTCTCGTTTTCATATGCTCACACTCTTCCGTCTTCGAGATAGTCTCAAGCACTTTCGGAACAAACCCTTCTACCCCCGCACATGGCTCTTTCAATGTCTCTCGCCCATCCTCTGTCCGCCGCTTACGCGCTTACGACTCCCCCGCTCATCTCATCCTTCATCGCAGCTCATCAAGTTCCTTCACGCTCTCAGCTCCAATGCGTTTCGCAGATCTTCAGACTCCAATCGCTAGTCAAACCGTATCGCCTGCCTCCGCTGCAGCTTTCTGCCCCGATGAACAAGATGCCTTCGACCCCTGCCTTCGTAGCTCCCTTGATTCTCCGAGCCGAACCTTCTCCTCCGCGCGGCTTTCGCACCAACACCCCCGCACTCACGTATCGGCAACCCCTGTCTGGTCGATCCCTCGTTCGCCTGCGCGTTCCGAATGCGTACTCGAAGTCCCGAACTCGACTCGTCCGCTTGACCTGCGACCCGGGCCTCTACTTGGGGTGTGCATGTGAGCGTTGCTTTCTGAGGAAGTTATCGATGATCCCGGTGCAGCGGGTCCGTCGCTCGCTCGTTCCGACTCCGTACTCGAATTTGGTTCGTACGATCCATCGGGACCCGAGCCCAACCCCGCGCTCGCTGTCGTCTCATTCCCAGCCCACCGATCCCGGGGACCGGCGTTATACGATCCCCTCCAGTTTCACGCTCACCACCCCAGCTTTATCCTCCATAAATGGGCAACCGAGCTTCCCAAGAAGGCCCGGTGGGGTGGCACCCTCCTGCATACATTTGTGGAGGTTTGAGATGGCCATTAGTGCGGAGAAGCTCGTTCGACTCGAGCCCGGGTCGTAGCATGGTTTTTTCTTTCTGTTATTCGAACTTATGGGCGTGTACGTGCGAGGGGGTATGATGGTGTCAACATTGAATCCAGAATATCAATCGGACGAACCATCAATGACTCGAGGGCGCGGCGATTCTAGCAAATGGCAGCGCGGTTCTGACTTCTGTGGATCTGGTTTTGTTTTAATTGGGGGGAAGGGACAGCACCGGCAAGGAGGCGCTGCTGCAAATCGACGGACCAAGACATCTCCTGAGCGCAGCCCTGTGCGCTCCCGAAAAAAATTGAACCAAGTATCGCGCCGGATTTTACCGAGATCGGCACCTCGGATCACTTAGTGGTACGCACCGCCACCGGCCACGTCATCGTCTCGGCCCTTTCCTTCTTTCTTCTCGTCTTCCCTCCAGCACGCCTGCGAGTCCGACGCGCCCAACCTCGATCGATTCAACCTGCGCCCTCCTCCCGGTGACGACCGTCCCAGCGCTCAGGGCAACCGCCTCGTCTCGCACGCATGCGCGCGACTCCGATTTCTTCAAGTTGCCCGCTGTCATCCTCTCCGAATTCGGAACACTGCGTTCTACCTCTGCTTCCCCGTTGCTATGGCTCTACCTCCTCGTTTCTATGGACACGCCCTGCCGGCGACACCTCGCTCGCATCCGCTGTGGTGCGCTCTTCGAGTGAGTCTCACTGGGAGCGTGTGCGACCTAATCAAGTCGCACGAGACATAGTTGCCGCGCCCGAGGGCGGGGCGCTGCGCCACGTTCGACCTCGTGGCCCACCCAGATCGCGTAGATCCCTGTCGAAGTTGACGGCAATCCAAGTCCTCGCCGTCGTCGCACCTCTCACGCCGGCCTCAGCCCAAGTAGTCCACGTCGCAAGTGCACTCTCCCCTCTCAACTGCAGCGCTGAACTCCTGTCAGCTTTTCACTTCAACAAGTTCTGTTCCGTGTCGCTCGATGTACTAGTTTAACTTTCGGTTGTTGTCCCCAATTGTCTTTCGTCTGCGGCGTAACCCGACGCCTTCTGTGTCTCATGGTGCCACCTATAGCTCAGTGCGCTGCCTTTCATACCTTGATCGTACCTTGATCGAGCGCGTTTTGGCTCTAGTCCTCCCTTTCGGCCCTTAGTCTCCGCTTTCGCTATGTATTCGACTCCGACCATCTCTGCCGACTCGAAATTCGTTTTTTTCCAACCTGGAACTCCCGCCCGGCTGCCGACTATCGGCGCGAAGCGCCGTCCATCCCGCCTCACGATCAGAACGGGTGCTGCCTCCTGATGCTGGCATCGTCCTTCTGGCACGCATCCCGCGCTTCTGACTGTGACGGATGCGAGAGACGTCGAGATCCGGCACACGATTCAGACAGGAGGGAACTGGCGTAAGTAGTCGATTGACCGAGGGCGCGTAACTACGACAGGGAGGTTTATATACTACAGGACAGAGGCAGTGCATGATGGTGATGGATGTGCGACAGCACGGCATAAACGGGCATGGGGTGTGGGCATATGATGCATAGAGTAAGCATAAAAGAATAATGGTACCCACACGGCAAAATCCGAAGTGCCGAGGCGGCTAAAAATGTATCGAAAAGCTTAAGTTTTGGTTTCAAAAATAGTGCACTGGAAAGCCAATCAGATACTATAAGTCTTGGTTTGCATTTTGTCCCTTTTGATATTGAACCCAAAACTAGTAGTTTTGGCATCGGCTTCTGGAGCCTTCAAAACAATAGGTTTTGGGTGCGCTTTCCGGAGGCACCGGAGATTACTAATCTTGCACCCCCCGAAACCTAATCTAGAGCGGTCTAGAGCGGTCTAGATTTGGTTTCGGAACACCCTAAACCTATTGTTTCTGATTCTGTTTTGGCCAGCATCCCAAACTTATTGTTTCTGGCCTTCCAAAGCGGAAGCCAAAACTACTACTTTCAGTTTCAGCATCAGATGGGATGAAATGGAACCCAAAACTTGTAGTTTTAGGTACACTTTTCTACACAATTATTTTGAACCCGAGACTAATACTTTCAGATTACATTTTCGGAGTCCCGGAACCTCGGATTTTGCCGTGTGACCCCCCACAGGATGAACATGGCTATGTCCGTCACATACGCCCTCCAGATCGTTGCATGGAACGATCTCCAATTTTTTTGAGTGCGCGTGGAGAAAATGAACCCTGGAAATGTTGTCCTGCTTGTGCGTCCATCTGATCCTCTGCATTTGAGGCATTCATGGTGGAAAACCCATCATAAATTTCGGCCTCGCTTGTGCACTCTTGGACAGACTCGGCATCCTCTTTAGCATTCCGGGGCAATTTCGACTCGGGTTCAGAACCGAATACCAGCGCGCCAATTGGCAGGGTGTCAAGGACTTCAGTGCTCTCGAACAGAGCAGATTCCGCAGCATTCAATTGAACACTATGGAGCCCAAATCCTGGAGGTCTACCCTTCACATCGGACTTCACGTTCGTTGTGGTAGGGCAGTTTCGGGCCAAATGGCCAGGTTCTTCACAAGTAAAACAACGGCCTTGTGCAAGCATTTCATTGCGACGCTTCGCAGACCTTCGCTTCTCCTTGAGCTCGCTGGTTGCTAGATCAGCAGAAGAAGTGTGCATTGCTACACCTCGATGCTTGGAGTCAGTGCGCCCTCCAGCACGGTCCGTAGTGGGCCTCGAGCCATGCTTATGGTCCGACTTCGATGGAATGGTATCCTTTTCGCTCGAAGGCTCGCTCTCGGATTCGAGGTTTCGCACTATTTCTGCATGCTCAGCAGCCCGAACAACCTCATCCCAGGTAGATATCTCAGGATCCAAGTCCTTGCGATACATCTCCTGCCGGATATCGGTACGCAGGCTGTTCCAGAGCTTCACAACTTTCTCTTGGCCTTCGTCCAAGCCAATAGTGTTGTAAATCTGAGAGAACTCAGCAACATGAGCGGTGACAGGTGTCCTGCCCTGTGTGCAGCGAGAAAGCCGCTTCCTCTGCTTACTGCGGAAGTCAACAGGGAAACAGAACTCGAACAACTCCACAAAGAATCGCTCTAGACCGTATGAATCCTCATCACGTACAACAACTTGATTGTAAAAGTCTCGAGCTTTATTCTCCAAGAAGTAAGACAGGTAGAATACCTGGTCCCGAGCAGGTACACGACCCATTTTCACATACGCTGAACCCTCACGCACAAAGCGATGGAAGGCATTGGCATCTGGGTCACCAGTGTACTTGCTCGGTGGAATCGGCTTCAAGAGCATTCGCTTTGCTCTGGGGCCTCGGGAGGACAAATGCCTCTGACGCGTAGAGGTGGAACTACGCCGTCCAGCATCGGTTAAGCTATCGGCATTCGGTGAGCTGGGCTCATCGGAACCAGAGCTCGAAGAACTATCCGAAGGCTCGGGTGGGGGCGGGTAGTTGGTCAACCTGGCAGCACCACGGATAGCTTTGTCCAAGAAGCTTCCAGCGGCAATTCGACTCGGAGTCGAGTCAATTGGCATCGAACTCGACCTCTTCGCATCACTGCGAATTAGTCCAGCAATATTTCGTGCAGCAGCGTGCTTCGCCTTGCTAGAAGGCTTTCCAGAAACGAGCAGCTGCGCAGGTTCGGCTGCGGCCAATTGTCTCAATCGGCTGAGCTCGTCCTCAAGCTCAGTGATCCGTTCAAGGTGCGTCTGGCCAGACTGGTTCGTACCCTTGCCTGCAGACAAGGGCTCGGAGACAACACGCAGCGTTCTCGGTATCTCTACCGTCGGTTCCTCACTTGGAACATGGGGATTCTCGGGTACTTCCGGGCGAATTTCGGCATTCGGAACACCAATTCCGATGACATCAGATCTGATCTTGGTGTCTGCTGTATTCGTGCCCTTTGCCGGCTTCGCACTGGCAGACGTGGGCGTGAATTCAATCGGCTTCTCCTGTTTAACCACATGGTTAATCTCAGCAAAGTTATTGAATGCATCACGCTGCGCTTCGATATCTCGCTCGGAGAATTCAGGAGAAAAACCTGCAGCACCCCAGTTACGAGGGTCGGGGCCCTTCCCCTTGTTGCGGAAAGGTCCCTCACCTGCTGAGATTGCAGGGCTCAACGAACTGGATTCACGCGCATGGGCCAAACCAGAATCCGGCTCAATGTTTGATGGAACATTGAGCTTCCGATTAGCCTCAGCCATGGCATCACGAGCCATCGACTCAAAACGGCGAGCAAGACTCACAAGCTCCGCATGACTCATGTCCTGGACAGCCTTGGATACAGTCGACACGGACTCCGACTCCGACGGCGGCAACTGATGATTGATATTGTTATCATTGCTATGTACGGACATAGTTTCCCCATGCATGATAGTGCTAATGGGAGATTGGGAGCGGCCTGAGCCAAAATCGACGTCTCGAGTGAGAGATGGCAGCTCTGAAAGAGTGCTAGCCCTGGCACTGCCTGGGACATCACCCTGCCCCTCGCGGGCAACAGGGGAAACACCTCGTGAGAGGGGCGCCGCTACCACATCGCTGTACAACAGCTCGGGTGTCACGGGGCGGGATGTACGGGATCCCGTGGTCCGACGGCCTTCGGAAGGCGATGAGGGCGTGGAAGGAGTCTCGCGAGGGAGCTTCGGGGGTGGAAAGATGCCTGCAAGAGTTGCGGCACGGGTATGATGGCGGTTCGGGGTAGTCGACATAGTTCCTCGGTCTTGGCGGTGTCGAAGCAAAGCGGCGACGGCGGTTGATCAGACAGACGGGAGCCAGACAAAGCAGCGACAGAGTAGGAGCAGTTCAAAATATGTGACGGATGCGAGAGACGTCGAGATCCGGCACACGATTCAGACAGGAGGGAACTGGCGTAAGTAGTCGATTGACCGAGGGCGCGTAACTACGACAGGGAGGTTTATATACTACAGGACAGAGGCAGTGCATGATGGTGATGGATGTGCGACAGCACGGCATAAACGGGCATGGGGTGTGGGCATATGATGCATAGAGTAAGCATAAAAGAATAATGGTACCCCCCACAGGATGAACATGGCTATGTCCGTCACACTGACCTTCTGCTTCCCGGCGCTCGCTTGGTCCGAACGCGCCGACTGCCCACGTCTCGCGTCCCCGCATCGATCTCTTTCCCCGCGCTGCGAATCTGCCTCCTCGCACCCCGCCTTGCCGCGCCTGCTCCGAATCCGTCGCCTGATATCGCGTGCCGCGATCTAGGCTCTCGGAGACAGACGGTTCAACTTTCTTAGGAGCGAAGCGCAGTACGGTAGTATGCATCTCAACCGATCCATCGCCTTCTCGAGAATCGGACGAAATCAGCCCCAGCTCGCGCCGCGCTCAGGCTCTCGCGATTCGCAATCCCAGTCCGCGCTTTGGCTCTCAGTATTCTAGTGCTCTCGCAGGCGGCTCTCATCTTTACGGCTCGTCCTTCTCCCTCTGTGTATGCATCTTCTCCGGATCGTCTCTGACCATCCACGCGCTCCGTCGAATCCTGCTTGGTGGCACGGAAACCTCGAGCGCGTGTCTGCATCCATGTGGGCGGAAGAACTCGAATCAAGCTGAGTCGAACCTCACACGCTGAGGTCACAACTCATCCCTGGGGCTATCAGGCGATCTCATTGCCTCCGCATCCCTGGCATGCCATAAAATCCTTACCTCACCCGGGAAGCAGGTTTCAGGCTAAGGCCCGGCGGCGGACGGTCGCCTACCACACCAAATCGTAACTAGAGAGACGAATTTGTGGGACGCTCGTTCGACTCGAGCCCGGGCCATGACCGGCTGAAAGTGTGATTTTTGTCTGTCTTGAGCGGTAGGCAGTGGGTATCCCGGTCACCGTATTTGAACTGGATCGTGAGCGACTCGCAGGGATACTGGTATCTGCGGTTCAATATCTATCCCGTTGAACACTTCGGAGGTTTGGTATTATCCTCGGTGAGAGTCGCATCCGCACGAATCGCCCTGTTCTCGGAGAGGCTCTGAGGAACTACATACTCAGCAGTTGAGGGATGCAATAAAGGCCCGGTGGCGATGGTCGCCGCCCGCATACAGTGTAGATGGTTGTGGTATGCATCTGCGGGGCAGCTCGTTCGAATCGATCCCGGGCCGTAGGACACTATGAAAGAAGTGTTCCTCTTTTTTTCGATTAACTGCGCTTATTAGCGTGTACGTGCTGTGGACAAGCTGACCCCAAGCTGATATGTACTATCAACAACAAATGAATCGGGCGAGCCACGAAGCGCGTGGAACGGCAGGTGCCGCGCGGTTAAGTGGTCTTCTTTTTTGCAGGTGGGAAAGACATGGCGGCGAGCGGAGAGGCGCCGCCGCGACTAAGGAACTGGCTACTCTCAACGCTGTGGTACTCCCGAAAGAGATTCAACTGAGATTGAATAAAGAAATGCGCCGGCGATCGCCGGGATCAGCGGCGCAGGTCGGATCACAGCAACGGGACATGCCGCCACGTCATCGCCTCTTTCTTCGTTCCTCCAACACGCCTACGAGCCCATCCCGTCCCTTTCGCTCGTTGCTGGTGCAAATCGCACGGCAAGCGGATCACGCCGCCAGACTCCGCGTCCGCGTCCGTCCGCTACACCAGGTCTTCTCCGTCTCGCTCCCTACCAGTGCTAGATCCGTATCCTAGCGCTACATTCTGGAGCGCGCCTGGCTCAATCGCACGCTCACCCCGACTCCGTCTCTGTCATCCCCTCCGACTCTTGTTCTAGTATTCCCTTCGACCTTGGCTTCATCTTTGATCTTCGCTCAAGCGCGACTCCTTGTACTGTACAAACATCCGGCTCAAATTATCGCCGCATTCAATGAACCCACGGCTGCTGAATCGCAGCGGGGCGCTGCCTCCGGCTGTCATCGTCCCTAACACATGCTTCTCTGTCTTCTCAGGCTTCCATCTACGCTGACCATCCCTCGCTCAGTACTTCACGCCCACGCACCGTCCATCCGCGCGGCCCGCAGATACAGCTGATATGGAGTGCCTTCGCACCAATATTCTCGCATTCAGGCGTCAATCCGGAGTTCCATCATCAGGATCTCCGCAGAGTCTATGCCTTTACAACTGCCGGCCATCTCTGTGTTCTCCTCCTGCATACTACGGCACGACCCTGGTCAGATATGGAACTGACTCAGACGGCTTTCTCACCCCCTTGACTCCCCTCATTAGGAAGTCGCTCGCCGTATGTATGGTAAAAATCGCGGGATATCCATATACGAAGCTGTGCGCGCCTCGTGTTTTCCATAGCCCGCGCACCGAGTCACTATGCTCCGTCTCCCATTCCCTAGCGCTCTCTTCCCTTCCTTCCAGTACGAACCAGACTCACTCAATGGCCCTCGTCTTGGCTTCCCCCCGCGATGCCACGAGTGCATCTCAAGGCGCGCTTGTCGTCGGATCACTATCAGTCCCCGCGACTGGAAGGACGCTTCGGGAAGCCTATTCCCGAGCCGGCCGAGCCCTGGAGCGGCAGGCAAACCGTGCAGCGCACCACCTCGGCCTGGGTCCTTGCGCAGTCGCTAGCCTTATCGAGGGTCACTTCAAGAGCGGGGCGCAACGCGAGGCGACGCTGGAGTCTCTGCGAATCAATGGATGTGCCTCTCTAGAGAAACGCTGCTCGCGGCTGATGGCCTATACACTGCCGTCAGTCTTTCTGCCTCCTACGCGAAAAAAGCCACTCAGTGATCTTTAACTTGCAGCTCCGAGGCCGCTGGTACTCAGGTGCAGGCGTTCAGGTGTCTCATAAGCATCGTGACCAGATTCCCGGGGACGCGCGCGCTTTTTCTCAAATCGCGAGTGAGGGGCGCTAGCATCTGCTCGGAGGTGACCGTCGCCGCCTCCTGGGCTCGGGCGGACGACTCCCAATCACCCGGGTGGGATTTCTATTCTCGCTTTGCCGCCAGCTGTATAACAGAGACCGACATATTGTCGATCGTCGAGGGTGTTCCCTGCCGTGCTCTTGGAGCTGCCACCACAGAGAGCGGGGTGCTCACCGTCATTGAACGTCTACTCGTCGCGGCGGAATCCGGGTGCGTCCTCAGATCTGTGCTCTAACAAATGCTTAGTGATCTGACATAAGTGACTTGAGCACGTTTGGTACCCCCCTGGCATTGCGGTACCTTGGCGGTGCTCTCGAGCTGCCGGCGTTTTGGGGTGAAAGAGCTGAAAAGCAAGGGCAGATCCTCAAGAAGATATTGCTTAGGCTTGAGCTTGTTCTTCGAGCCTTCGGCCTCGACTCTTCTGAGCTCTCTGCTGACTATCGGCCTGTGGGCGATATTGAGGGCACCGACTTCCTGGCTGAGACGATATTGACTAATGTTATACGTCTGGATCTGGATCCCCGCTCTGCATGCTGGTACGATATCCTCGTCATAGTTGTGGGTTACTTGCGACAGTGTGTCTTTTCATGTTCGATCCTGCCCTCACGGTTTAGTGATCACTATATAGAGTAAATGTCGACGATATCCTTCCCAGGGCCTGCAAGCTCGCGAATGAACCTTTGATCCAGTTAATAGTGGATCGGAAATTCGAGGATGTCGAAATTCGGGAGACTCCGTGCGTGTTCTGACTGTGAATTATTCACATCTTCATTTAAGACATCTACGTCACAGATTAGCTGCATCCGACGAGGACATGGAGTTGCGCAATGAAGGTATGTGTCTCCCGTAAGTCCTTTGCTTCCTCTGAGACTTGATCTGCATATCAGATAGTAGTGAATCTGTTCTGATCCATCTTCTCGAGTGGCTGCAGATACCGAGCAGCGCCTCGCCCCCCCCCCAACGGTCCAGGGTGCAAGCGGGGAGCCCCGCGCTGTTCCGCGGTCTCTTCAAGGCCGCAACGTTGGGGACGGCTGTACCATTGGGTCGTGGCTCTAGAAGTTCTGCTACTTCAAGTTGACACACGATTCTAGATTGAATTCTCTGTCTATCGTATCTACTAGCTACTCTCGCTTCAAGTGTGCTGTCTCGTCTCAATCTACTTCTACTGTGCCGCGCTCTTGCTTTCCTTTTCGATATACTTTGTTCTCCTGTCTCTGGCTGTAAGTTTCGGTTTTTGTCCCCCACCTTTGTATTCTAGGCTTCGCCTTTGGCCCTTTGTCTTCGCCGTGGCTCTCGAGCTTCCTTGCGCGTTCTCTTCGCACTCATACCTCCCACCCACCCAACTCAAATTCAAAACCCCCAACAGAAAATCCCGCCAAATCGATCGCACGGCTGTCGAATTACACGACAACGAGTCGTAGTGAGCCTCGTCACTTCGTAGGATGAGGATATTCGTCACTTGATGGCGAAAGTTCGTCGTTTGATGGCGCAGGTTCGTCAGATCAGCCGTAAGCGAAGGATTGCTCAAGCTTGGCTCAAGCAGATTCGTAGGAACGTGCCGCTTGGGCGAGAAGGTTAGCAAGTTCGTCAGAAGCCGCTGCAGACTCGTCAGAACCCCAAATGGGGCAGCAGCCTGATCCGTGATTGCGGATACGCTCAGCAATTCTTCTCTTTCATCCCACCACCATCCCCCACCCCCCCCCCCACCTTCTAGCACTGCGGTCAACGACCTGCGCAGTCCCCAGATGAATCCACACAGCTGGAATTTTCCGCTACACGGCCTCCCGGACGCTGGTAGCGAGGCCACCGAGGCGCAATGGCAGGACTGGCAGTACGCTTCCATCTTTGTTTCCTGATCCCCATCGCCGTCCATTGACACTCCTCCCATAGGCAGCCGTCTTCCAACGCGGCGTCTGCTCCCGGGAGAACCCCGTTCACACTGCCTGGTGCGTATACAATGTGCCCATGCCCAAATCGCGCTAATCGCTTTCCCGCAGTGGATCTGGGCTATACATCACTCGCACCGACCAATCGTACCGATTTCGGCCAGCGGTTCCTTGCGCCCGGTCCGTATGATTCACCTGAATGTCAAATGCTATGAATCATGGCTGTTTTTCAGATCTGTTCCCCGCCGCATCGATACGCGCGACCGGCCAATACTCGCAGTCTTGGCTCCCTCAATTTTCGCACGAAGCGAGCATGCCGGGGTATGGGAACTCGGGCCAGCCAGCCTGGGATGATTTTGGTGCAAGGTGTGCGATCGTTCGGCACGTTGATCATGAATCTGCGCAACTGACACATTTTCCCCGCAGTTTTGATGATTCTCGGTCAATTCCAACACGGCCTCCTTCCACCGATTCCGATCCGGGAGATTTCTTCGATGGGTACAAGTGAGTTGATCCTTCGCCACACGCTTTCCACTCATCGTTGTTGGCGCAGTTTTCACGAAATGCCGACTCGACCATCATCAAGCAGTTCCCAATTCTTTGATGATGGTTACGGGTTCGTATTCTTTGTTTTCTCTGTTGCCTGTTGCTGAATGCCCCATATTAGCATCGATGCTCTCATGGATGAAATCCGGTAAGACTTTCCTACACGTCCGGTACATTTCGCTAATCAATTCTAGCTCCGCACCAGCCTCCAGCATCTACAGTGAAGATGCGGGGTCATCTCGGTGCGTCGTTCAGATTTTCGGATCTTTTCTACATCTGAGAACCGTAAGATACTGTTCCTCACATGACTCACGGCCGGTATCGGTTGCGCCGTCGAGCATACCTGGAAGGTCAGCCCGTTTAATTCAATCCTCGAGATTTTCCCTAACTTTCCTCGTCTCTTGCAGCCCACCATCGGTCTCTGTTGAAATTCAATCGTGGGATGGTACTGACTGGCGCAAACAATCGTACGTCTTTGCATTGAAATCCACACTCTAATTTCCTAATGCTCTCTCATATTTAGGCCCCAAACTGTTTTTATCTCGGCACCAGAACACGACCTGGCCGGGGAGGCTCCGGACATGGATTCACGTCTAGGATGGGCGTGGAAGCCGTCTGGATTGAAGTGGCTGGATGACGATGTGACGTCGGAGGTGGTTGAGTTTCCGGCCGGGATCAACCTCACCGATAAGCAGAAAGTTTATGCTGTCCATCGCGTTAAGGGATGTCCTTCTCAGTTCCCGTTCTACCGGAAACGCACCGCATTTCTTGTCGATTTCACCACTATGCATGACTTACCCGCAGATGCGACCGTGGATCAGCTTATCCGGTCCCAGGTGAAAACATTCCATTCGCACAGGGCGAGATTGCTGATGATTATTTTGCAAGGACTCGCATTCTTATGGTGGGAGTACTGGGTCGCGCAACGGTGTTGATGCGAAACTGCCTGGATCTTTTTTTGGTCTCAGCGGCGAGGAAAAGATTTCATGTCGACGGGCGACTCCCTCATGTAGCGGCGTCGTAGCGTGCGAATCTCTTGATCCCGTGTTCTTGAACGAGGAGCGTCGCGAGCTTGACCCAGAGCCTGCTGCGAAGCTTGTGGCTGCCACGCTCCGCACCCGAGAGATGCAAGATGATACTGATGTCGGTCGAACATTAGCATATGATCTTTTTTTCTTTATCGCTACCCCATCTCACGGCCTGATAGATTCTATCACTCGCTCCAACGTTGGCATTGTAACGGTGTTCGAGCCGATGGGGAGCGCTGTGATGGATCCATCTCCGTCCGCAAATTGAGAATGGTACGTTGCCCCCTACCAATATAATCTTCCTGTCTGTTTCTCATCATATCGAAGCCGGACCGTGGCAAAAATCATATCCTGTTATGCTCGAAGCGCGAGGATGCGCTAATGGCAAGCTCGTTCCACTCACAAGCACGAATCCTCGACCATGTCCCTGAAGACCTGCTCCTCAGGGCGATGAGCGGTGAGCCTATCCATGACGCACCGGATACCGAGGACAAATGCCCGAGGGTCGTCTCTGGGAGAACGGGAGGAAAGGGAAAGGCGCAATGCCGTGAGTCCGCCTCTTCCTTCTCTGCTACTTACTCTTACCCTTTATCCTCAGCTTTCAACCACCACAAGGGCGGATTGCCCTATATTGCCAAAGTGAGGACCGTAAGCTGCAGCGCAAAGATGCATATCTTCTGCCCTTCCGAGTCTCTGCACCCGGAGCTCGCGAGAATGGCAGTTGTGGTGCCTTCCCCAGCATCCGGTCATACACATCCGCCGCCACCTGCTAACAAATGCACTCCGGCCGTAGCGGAGCGGTATCGGGAATGTGTTCGCCGAATAGGCCTTGGGGCAACTGTTGCCAAAGTCGAGAACGGCAAGTACTCCCTATTTCAACCACTCCGCACGATCATTCTGACTACGCGAAGCTGAGACTACGAAGGCGCTCCTTGACGGCAAGACACCCGGCCTCTTCCATCCCGGTTTGATCAGTCGCGACACCAAAACTCGCCTCGTTCAGCAGGTGAAAGCGGAGTTGAACGGTGTGCCGGGTGATGCAACGGGGAAGACTACCAGGCAGCGTACGTCCATCTTGCTTCCTCACTTTCTTTCCTGAGCTTTTTCATCTCAGAGGTTGCGTCGTACTTGAGCGAGCAAGAGACGCTGAGCGACGAGAAGAGGTTCCTCCACAGTTCCATCTCCCGGGATGGCAAACGCATCATATTTGGTGCACACCACAAGCTCCTTTGCTTCATCCACCATCTTCGCACACTCGACTGTGATACTACATTCAAACCTGTTGCTGGTGAGATGCAGATTTTCGAGATCAATGGCTGGCTGGCGGGGATCAAGGAATGTACGTCGATTAATTTATCACTCTGTCTACACCGATTAACATCTTGACCGTTATTTCGTTGTATAGCAATCACGGTACTGCGCGTCTGGATGGAAGTACACGATCGGGCGGCGTACAAGGCGGTGTGGGAGGAGATACTTCGCCTCGTCCTGAAGCTCACCCGCAAACAGCTCAAGTTCAAGGGGCTTCACAAGGGCGGCAAGGTCCTGGGATTAAACTCCGATATGGAGGCGGCACCGCTGCTCGGACTTGCGGACGCTTTTGCCCCGACGGTAGATATAGAGAGTGTACGCACAGCAATTGCAGGTGATCCCCAGCATCTCCTTCTGTACATCTTGCGGCTCTGCTATACGCATTATAACCGGTACTGTTTCCGTTCAATTCCGTGCTTCGATCTCATAAACTTACTTTTAGGGGTGTTCCCGAGCTCTTACACCTCTCGCCGGCAGATCGTAAACGCATATCCGACGTCAGATACTTGAAGACACCCGAGGAAGTCGAGGTCTTCAAGGTCTGGATCCCGACGCTGCCTGATCCTCAGGGCGTCATCAAACGTATGCCGATTCTTCCTCTCCTTTGGTACACTCCACTTGCGCTCAACCACGGTTTAGGGTGGTGGGATCACAAGCTAATGCATCGTTGGCTCTTGCCCGGCTTTATCCATTGCTTATCCAAAATTCCGCTCGAACAGTGGAATACGATGGAGGCCACGACAAACCTCGGCGAAGCGCAACATGCCTGGAATAACTCCCAGACGGGCATCTCGATGGGCATCATTGAGTCGTTCAGAAAGTAAGCTTGCGGTTCACAATATATTTATCCTGTTTTGACCCTGACTTAGGTACGAGGAACTTGATATTCGGAGAGCCCAAGAAATCGAGGGTCGCATGTCGACAGGGCTCTCCCGAAACTCTGGGAATGAGGTGACCGATCGTTTTGCAGACCGAACCGCGCGGCGAACTCGAGCGCTCGACAAGGGAAAACGCGCTCACGTGGCAGATGCTACTGTCGTCTCCGTCCAGGCAGAGCTTTCGGAAACCAAAGAGGAGCTCAAGGCTGCGCGCGCAGATGCCAAGGTGCGTGAATCTTTCTCTGTCTGTCTCTGGTAACTCATGTATACTGGGACAGGCTGAGAGATCGGACGAGGCCACGGGGCGGGTGCGTGAGCTCGAACACGCTGTTAACGCCCTGGCAGAAAAGCTCAAGCTCGCGAAAGCTGAGGCGAAGGTAATAAACTTTCCTGTTGATATGAGGCTATGCTAAGTGCGTTTCAGTCCAACTCGTCTGGTCGCGCTCAACCAAAACGCGGCGCTGCAGCGCCCATTGCAACGGTGGCCTCCGACCAAGCCAATAGCCCTCAACCAGCACCCGACGCACCCACCGCACACGCCACACCCACTTCGATTTCAGCACCTATCCCGCAACCGACTTCAGATACAGTTGTGGGCGCATCCACTCCTCGTCGCACCTCGCGCAAGCGCCCGAATCCGCACTCGGCTGTCGACACCTCCAGCTTACCTGGCCCATCGTCCGGAAAGCGCCAGAAGACGCTGACTGATCCTCTGGCCAACTGGGAGATGGAGGATCCCGACACGAAGGAGCGACTTACTGGGCACGAGTGGGTGAGGCGCTTTCCAGACGAGTTTGAAAGGTGCTACAAGAAGACTCACCGTGACTATGTTAACTACCTTGCGCAGTCGGCGACCGTGTAGTAGAATTAAATACAGAGCTCGATTGCCTTTGTAACTCGTTGAAGTTCCATCTTTCGTTGGCGAGTTTGATTCTTGAGCACCACAACTGGATGCTTGAGCCCGGAGTTCAACTACTGAATCCTAGGTTAGGTTTCACAACTTACAACTACAAGAGAGGCAAGAGGAATCACTGCAAAACAGCGCTTCGGATGCAGAGAGCACCCATGTAGTTCAATTGTCACCCGAAGGCAGCTAGAATATATTGTACAACCTGCAACGCACATAATTTAAGTCTTCTTATCTCTCATTGACTTGCTTGAGTTTGGGCACAAATTTATTCCAGTCCGAGTTGATACTCAAAGACAGAACTGCATGCCGGTCGATGGCTGGCTCGGCGTTGCCACAGTGTCCGCTGCTCCACGTGCCTGTTTGTCGAGGGTGTGCTGGTTGCGCGAAGTTATGTTTTGGTGAGGGCCCGCTGCATCTCGAGCTTGCAGCCTAAAAGACTTTGCATGCCAGTTTACCGAATGGATTGGATT
>JARJCN010000133.1:0-98813 GCA_029282135.1 Mycena belliarum | reverse complement strand
GGGGCATGCCGGCCGCTTCAAGACGTTGGAGCTTGTCTCCCGGAACTACTGGTGGCCCCAGTTGTCCCGACACGTCGGCCGGTATGTCGCGACGTGCGACTTGTGTTGTCGCACGAAGGCGCTCCGGAAGCTTCCGGTCGGTGAGTTGCACCCGACGGAGGTTCCGGAAGAGCGCTGGAGCACGGTCTCGGTGGACTTCGTCGTCGAGCTTCCGGAAGCTCACGGGTACGACGCGGGTGATGGTCGTCGTCGACGCGCTCGGGAAGCGTGCGCACTTTAACGAGTGCCACACGACCCTGGACGCCGTCGGAGCTGCGCGGTTGTACTACCGGAACGTGTGGAAGCTCCACGGGACCCCGGAGAAGTACATCTCCGACCGGGGTCCGCAGTTCATCGCGGAGTTCACCCGGGAGCTGTGGCGCCTCATCGGAGTCGCTCCGGCGACCTCCACGTCATACCACCCGCAGACCGACGGTCAGACCGAGCGCGTTAACCAGGAGATGGAGCAGTTCATCCGGCTTTTCACTAACTACAAGCAGGATGACTGGGACGAGCTCCTTCCGGCCGCCGAATTCGCCTACAACAACCACATCCACTCGTCGACGCAGCAGGTCCCGTTCATGACCGATACCGGACGGCTCCCCCGCATGGGGTTCGAGCCGAACGGGTTGCGCTCGAAGGTGGAAGCGGTTAACGAATTCCGCGACCGGATCGCCTCCGGAGTTTCCGAAGCCCGGGCGGCGCTCGTCAAGGCTAAGGAGGAGTACAAGCGGTACTACGATCGCCGGCGCACTCCGGCGCCGGAGATTAAGGTAGGCGACCGGGTCTGGCTGGACGCCTCGGACATCCAGACCACTCGCCCTTCCGCTAAGTTCGCGCACCGCCGCTTGGGGCCCTTCCGAGTGCTCCAGGTCATCGGGCGGGGCGCGTACAAGCTCGAACTCCCTCCCCGGCTCTCGCAGCTCCATCCGGTGTTTCCGGTCGTCAAGCTTGAATTGGCCCAGGACGACCCCTTCGAGGGTCGGACTGGCTATGATGAGCCTCCGCCCGTCCTCCGCGGCGCTCCGGACGCTCCGGATGCTCCGGGCGCCGCTCCGGATGCGCCACCCGAGTGGGAAGTCGAGGCGATCGTGGACGCGAAGTACCGGTGGGGCTCGCTCTGGTATTTCGTGCAGTGGAAAGGTTATAATTCCTCTCATGATTCGTGGGTTAAACACTCCGACGTTTTTGCTCCGGAACTCGTCGCAGATTTCTACCGGAAGTACCCCGCCGCACCACGCGCCATCACGACCGCCACCTTCGACTCCCTCCCCTTCCGGAACCCCGACGTCCACGTCCGGACGATGCGTCGAGGCGCCGCATTCCAAGGGGGGGATGGTGTCAGGGGAGCCCCCGCTCCGGCCCCCGTTCCGGTTCCGGTTCCGGTTCCGGTTCCGGTCTCCGCTCCGGCCCCCGATCCCGCCTCCGCTCCGACCTCAGTCCCCGCTCCGTCCCCCGCTTCCCCCTCCGCTCCTGCGCGCCCGCCCCCGCAACCCCGCCGGAGCTCCGGTTCCGGATACCACGTGGCCTGTGACCGCGCACGGGACCTATGCGCGTCACTCCGGTTGCTCCGATCACCTCGCGCACGTGCTACTAGTCAGTAGCTATTTTAGGCGGCACCGGGCGTGGGAATCCTCAGACGTTCTTCTCTTCGGATCCCCCACGCCAGGTGCGCTATACTTGTACTAGTAGCACGTCCTGTCAATTAACCTTCGGATCCCCCACGCCAGGACCCTTGACTTCTCGGGCCGCGTGGTTGCCCTTACAGGAAGTCTTCTCATAGGCTGCTGGAATTCCCTTGCGGGTCCCCGGCTGTCTTCAGACTTCTCTCTGACCTCATCTCGTCCCTCGAGTTCTACGTTCTGTGCCAGTAAGATCTCTCCTAACTCCTTCTTAGAATAGGTTCCTCTGGACTTGGTTGCCAACGACTTCAGTCCCTTGCGAAAGGAAGGAGAAGTCCCTAACAGATCTTCGACTGAGACCTCTAGTCTTGTTTGCATTAAACGGTCCAGATTTCTCTGGGTTGCCGCTGTTTCATCTAACAAGGACTGGAGTTTCTCCTGTGCGGCTTTCGTCGCAGGCGGAGTCCCTGGTCTATGCTCTGTAGGCTTGCGAGGAAGTACAGGCTCTCGGACAACTTCTCGGACTGGTTCAACACTGTCCCAAGGAAGTTCGAAGGACACCTTCTTCTTTACTAGTGACATGTCCCTCTCGTCTTCAGAGTCCTCTACTTCTTCAACCGTTGCCCTTGGCGTAGGTCTAGATATTATAGCCTTCTCAGGTCTGGATATTATAGCCTTCTCAGGTCTTGGCTGTTCAACTTCTAAAGCCCTGATCGCTCTACTTGCAGCCACTGTCCGGGCTGGTCTCGTTATTTCTACAACAGGTACAGGCTTCTTTGGTGCGTTCTCCGGGGGTTTTCTGCGCCCAACCTTTTGGTTGTCGGCCCCCTTCCTCGAACTACTCAAAAACCCTCATCGTCTTCCAAATCTGCCGGTGCCTTTCTCCTGGTTGAGACGAAAACTTCATTGTTCTCATCCCAATGTGTCTCGATGAACTGCGCCATCTTTTTGTATCGGTCAGAGTAGATCTCCGGCTGACCTCTCGAGGCCTGAGCATTACTCGAAACCATGGAAGTACTTTGACTTCCTCCCATTTGGTTCTGTAGTAACGCCTCTCGCAAGAGAGTCTTCTCTGCCCGCAATGTGCGCATCTCATCTGCCAAGGAGTCATAGGCAGGGGTATTTTCTTCGCCGATGTAGAACTGCTCGGTCAAGTCGTATGCCAGGAAGGTCTTATTGACACTTTGCCTACTCTTGTACTCGATTGCCTTCTGCTGCTGGGTCTTGTTCTTAGGTTCCCTAGGAATAGGTCTACCATCAAAGAACGTGGTCCTCCCTTCAACGACTTTTATTATGCCATTGTCAATGTCTGAATGACGCTTTTGGCAGTCGCCGATGAAATGCCCGTAGACACCACAGTAGAAGCAGTCTCGGTTGGTAGGAGGTCGCATACCACCGGAAGTAGGACGACTAGGACTATCCCATGTCTTTGCGACTGGCTCCGGAGTCTGAGATCTCCCAGCTCGAAGTTCGTCCAAGACAGTCTGATGTTCCATCCACTTCTGATGATTTTTGACTTCAACTTTGTCCATCGCTGTCGCGATTGCGGACTCCAACTGATCCTTAAAAGACTCCTCGAGTCTAGGCTTAGTTCTCTCTTCCTGCGACTGTAAAAGCACTGCAGGTTTCTGGCTCTTACGGGCTTTCGCCTCGGCCCGTTCCGTGTTGTAAAAAGACACGGCCTCTTCCTCGACAATTTCGTGTGAGATCTCTAGAACATCTGTCCAGTAGAACTTGTCGTCCCGGTTACTCTTCCAACTAGTCAGGCGGGAAATCAGCTCTTTTTGAGAAGCTGTTGCCGTGCCGGCTTTGTCTGCAGCAGTCGCCTCCTTCAACGCGACACGCGAAGGAAGGTCCGCCGTGGAAGTTATCCGCAAACGACTTCTAACTTGGTTCACAAGTTCTGGGTCACAACAATCAAAGAACTTTGTTACAAGTTCTCTGTTCGAGATACGATTGTTCGGGTGAAGTAGTTTAAGTGCTTCTGCCCTGAACTGCCGTTGGAATCTCATGTACAAGGACTGATCGTCCCCAACGGGATCCCGTCGGTGCTTCTTGCACAATCTTTCCAGGAGCGCAAATGAGCCTTCACGGTTTTCTCTGCACTCGGGGTAGTTCGCAATTATTTGGCTTTTGAACTCCTCCCAAGTCGAGCCATCCATGCTGGTCTCAAATGCATCCCATTCTCGTTTTGTCTCGGCTGTGCAGTACCGCAAAGCGATATGCTTTTTATCTTCATCGGAAGTAGCTTGCGCAGCACCAAAGATGTCCTCAACGGTCTCGAGGAACTTCTCTAGTTCTTCCGGCTGTTTTCCATCAAAAGACAGGGCATTTCTGCCGAAATTAACCGGCAACTTCGTCTTATCCATAACCATATTTAACTGTGGTTGAACAGTAGTAATCGGGTTTCGAATAGACGGGTTGTTAAAGGCTTGCGAGTTCGAAGTGCTAGCCTGCGGTTGTCCTGAAGTACTCGGAAGTTCTCCAAGAGCTCTGGGACTCGTAGGTGGTGTTTGAACAATGGGTGGGCTCGTGGAACGAGGTGTCACACTATTGTCACCGTGAACCGGAAGGTCTCTACGGGTCTGGGACTCGGAGTTTGTGCTAGTACGATCTCTGGCTTGTGATTGCTCACGACCACTGAAAGTAGTAGTACTGCGTCTCGAAGGTCCTGCAAGATTCAAAGCACTGTAACCAGCACTCTGCGAATTCTGCGTTTTCCGGGTTTTAGGTCCTGGGACGTTGAACTCCGTCGTATCAGAAGTTCTCGGCTTTGGGGCCTTTTTGTCAACGGTCTGAGGTCTGGGTTTTGGCCCAAAAGACAGGGTGTCAACGAAGGGGGTCTCTATGAAGTTTTCTAGGTAGAAGAACTCCAACCAACTGGTTCTTTGAAAGAACTCTTTTGCAATCACAAAGTGATCGGCTTTTGTCTCAACTCGCGAAATAACAAATGGACCCTCGCGGTGGGCTCCAGATGAAACGGTGCACCTGAGTATGGGCTGCCGAAGACTAAGACTAGAACTAGTGCGCGTGAACACACTACAACTAACTCAACCAACACACACACAACACACAACCAATACTCGGTACCAACAATGAGTTCGGGTCACCCTGAGATATACAGGTAAGATGTAATCTCGCGATCAACGTTCTGGGACAAGGCCTGCACACGAATGCGACTTCTCTAGAGCACTCCCAAGTACTTCCAGTAGTTGTGGAACAACTAAACTAGAACTCTCTCCACAGATACCGGGGGAACGGTATACGGGGTGGGTGAAAGATGGTAGTGTTCTAAGAGATCCAACGAGTTCTTAGAGGTCTGGCAGAGCACAACAAGCCTGCTATACGGGGTCTTGTATCAATGCTGGCCCTCTATCACAACAGCCCTTTCTATACGGGGAACTGTCTGCGACGAGCTGACTACAACAAGCCTGCTAAACGGGGTCTTGTATCAATAGTCCTACACAACAGCCCTTTCTGAAGCGGGGAACTGTCTGTGCGACCTTTGACACTATAGACAAAGGATTTACGGGGTCTCACAAGTGAGTTGAGTAGTTTACTACTGATCACAAGTCCTCAAGCGAAACAACCTCTCAAGGTCAAGTTCTTAATGAAACCAACAGATAATGTTTTATTGACAAACAATCTCCGCTCAGTTACAGAGGACACCAACGCCGTGGGATAGTACTTTGGACTGCAGGCAGTCTGTGGGCACGATCTGGGGGGCAAGGATGAACTACTGTACTGCGGCTACTACTTGCTATTTTATAGGTTTTCCGGGAAATACATGACAGATAGAAATGACGACGATGACAGAGTGAAACAGATAAGATGAAACAAGTCCGGATCCCGGGAACGTCTATGATTGGCTGTTGAGAGCCGGTCTGGTCCGGATCCTCGCGCCGTGAGAACTCCAGAGACCCGTTGTGGTATATTTGCAAACTCTAGGCCAGGCCAAGAGCACTGTCTAGTGCTCCCGAGTACTTGCCAAGTACTTGTAGAGGATGCCGCACTTCGGCTTGGTTTGTAAAGCCCGATGGCGTGCTTTGCCGCTCCACTAGAACTGCTGCCGCAGCGGGCGACCGCTTTGACCGATGTTCCGGGGTTGGTTCGTCTGCTAATCTCCTAGCCTACTGGTTTCGACTCCGTCCGACTCAGTTCGTGTGGGCCAGACCTCTCCAGAGGTCTTCTCGGCATTCCTACAGGTACTGTGGACTTCTCGTCGAACAACCTTTGTCCTTGTTTGACTTCTCAGATCGCGTCGTACTGGTCACATGTCTCGTTTGACGTGCCAAGTACTATGCCGATCACTGTCATTCCTAGCAATCCATGCGTCTATTGCTCTCTATAGTTCCCAAGTACTCCTAGAGTACTCTGAAGGACTTCTCCGCACGTCGCGGCCTTGAACCCTACTACTTGGTTCATGCCTGTCTAGTGGACTGTGGCCATCCAGTCCCTTGGGTATAGTCATGGTCTCCAAAGTTGTCAAGGCTTTTGTGGGTATTCTCCTGGGTATGGTATCTAGCTTTCGTAGTGTAGTCCAAGTCCTGGGAAGAACTCGTACTTCACTAATGACCGCACAGAGGTCTTAGCAAGCAATATGACAGTCCCCGTTTAGTAGGACCAAGAGCATAAGTACTTGTCTAAACATGATACGGCTTCTCCGGCATGGTCAATACACAATCAGCAGCTCGGAGCTCCGCTCTGACTCTAACTGTATGTCACCGGACAGGGTTCAAGTACCAAGTACTCAGTACTAGTACCGAAGTACTAGCAGTTGTACTGGTTAAGTGATAAATCGCAAAAAGCGACCTGACGAGGGGTCGGCAGATCCGACCCGTATCAGCGGGGCAGTTGTGAATGCCCGAAGCCGTCGTCGGGGCGTGCAGGGTGGACGCGGGGGCGCTGCGAGCGCCAGGGTCCTACATTCAGATCAGGGGGAGAAGAAGGTTCGTGTCCTAGCTCTCCAGCTCCTTCATCGGGGACGCGGTTCCTAATAGAGCCACGAGCCCCTCCAGAGCCAGAGAGGCGCGAGTTTCCGATTATACCGTCGTTGACTTCCGTGGGGGGGGGGGGGGATAGATCCTGACGAGCTGCTTATTGACGCAACCGGGCTTACAGCTGTAGCCCGGCAGCGGACAGTCTTGCCCAGACTGTGGCTAAATGCCTACCGCGGGGAACTATGTCAGAAGGTTAATAACGCGGGGGAGGGGAGGGCATACCCGCCGCGCGTTCGTCCACTAACTTACTAAAGCCTCTCGGCACGGCACGTTCTGGCCTCAAGTGGGCCGCCGTTCTGGTGTCTTCGCTGTGAGTGGGCACCTGCTCTCCTTGTTAGGCTTTCCTTCCGACTGCCAAGGCTGGTCAGAAGTATATTTGGGCCCACAAGGCTTCGGTCGTGTCGCAGTAGAGCCTTCGCGACACGCCTCTTACCTTCTATCGGCGAGGAAGCTCGGCCGAACTTGCAGGCTCCGTTCCAGTATGCAAGCGGTAGTAGCGTGGGGGATAGTTGAGAGGGGCTTTGGCTGAACTCTTGATCAGGCAGGGGGCTACGAGAGGTTGAGAGAGGAGGCTAGGGATCTGTGTTCGCGCCTTTGTTGTTGTTTTGGGCGTGCTTAGTCACAACGATTCTTCTATAAGAGGCTCGTATTTCATCCTACATCGCGAGGGACATACATGACATGAGGATATCGTAAAGGTCGTAAAAGAGGCGCGTAGTTTATGGTATGGACGGTGCGAGGAGAATACCTAGTTACCCCTGCCCCCGTTGCGGTTCCGTCCTCCGCCGTTGTTGTTGCGAGGGGCCCGGTTAGCGGGCTGCTGGCGAGGGGCGCGAGGGGGGCCTGCGGAGGGGGCCGCCGCTGGGGCTCCCGGCTTCTGGTGCCAGCCCTCCAGCTTGGGAAGGGGGCAGGATCCGTGGACGTGGCCCGGTGATTTGCAGCGGGAGCAGAACAGCGGCGGTGATACGGCGGATCCGACATAGTGCATGTCGGATCGGTACTTGAGGGCGGAGAGGAGCGAGACCCAGGCCCGGTTCGTCGCGGCGTCGAGGGAGGGCGGGGTGGCGGTGACGTTCCACGAGACGCGCAGGTGGGTCCCTCCAGCGGTGGCGGTGGTGAAGGGGGTGACGCGGACAGAGGCTGCAAAGTGGGTCATCGGGTCAACGCCCGCGGGGTAGTTGTCATGGTTAATGGCTAGGAAGGCTTTCGCGGTGTCATTATCTGCGATTTCGGCTACCACGGTGTCTGCTACCTCCACTCCTTCGCCGACTTTGAAAGTGAAGCCCTCGAGAGTGAAAAGGAAGGGGTGGGAGGGGGGCTCGAAGGGGATTGCGAAGAATGTGGTGCCCCCGACCAAGTTCCATACGCGGCCGCTGAGGAGTAGAAGGGTGTCGGCGTCGGAGACGCCGCGCACGAGGTATACATACGGGGTGCCGCTCTTGCCAGGGGTGGCAGGTTCGGCGGGGCCTACGAGCGGGGAAGCACCGCCTGTGATGCGCTCAATGCCGCTCTTAATATCCTCAACCGAGTTGCTGTCGATGGAATGGGGCTTGCCATCCCATTCAAAGACAAGGAACTTCCCTCCCACGAGGGCTTCCCAACGCGCGAGTTGACGCGGGGAGATGTTCTCTCTAGTCGTAAGGACATCGGGGCTGTAGATACCCGGCATGTCGAGAGGGATATGGCAGAAGACTGACGCTGGGGTGACATTGAGGGGTGATGCTGCGGAGGCCGGTACAGAGAGAGCTGGGCCGGCGGGGGGCGTGGGCTGGGCAGCGGGCGGGGGTTGCGGGACAGCGGGCTGGGGGGCGGCGAGCGGCACGTCCGGGGCGTCGAGCGGGGCTTGGAGGGCGATGGCCGGTTGCGGTGCCGCGGGCTGTCCTGCAGCGGGCGGGGGCTGCGGCGCCTGGGGAGCTGCCTGGCGCTCGCCGGAGGTCCTTTGGGGGGCGGCCATGGGTGGCTGCTGGATCTCGGGCGGGGGTTGGGGCCTAAGTGGCGAGGGCGCGGGTTTAGGTATGAACATTCCTCGAGGAAGGGGCACGAACGGTGATGATTTCGGGGCGGGGCCCTCGGCGAGGCGGCGCGCGGCTTGTCCAAGGCTGCGGGTCGTCATGCGCGGGGGCGCGGGGGCAGCGACGACGGCAGCGAAGGAGGAGGACGTCGGGATCGCAGGGGAAGGGGCCGGAGGGGGGGCTACCTTTTCCGCTGGGACTGGATGGACGTCAGTCGAGGCGTTATGTGAAGGAGATTGCGACACACCGATAGGCGGGAAGGAAGTCTCGGAGGCCGTGAAGGGCTCTGTACCGCTAGCACCCGCCTGCGGGTTGGGCGGGGGGATGGGCGACGTATTGGTCGCGACGGCTGGCTGGGGCTCAATGACGGGGCTTGCTTCTTGGCCGATGGGAGGGGCGGGCGCGGGCGCGGCGGATGGGGAGGTTGCGATGGGAGCAAGGAAAGGGGTTGGGCCATATATGGGGTCGTGCACCGCGGCATCTGCCTCTGTCTCCATCGCAGGGGCCGTGCTGAGGGCGTCGGCGAGGGGGGCGGCCGGAAGCGGCATGTCATCGTCCGGGTCGTTGTAGAAGACGATCTCGTGGGCCTCGCGGAGGGAGCCATCCGGATTCTGGGCGCAGCCCAGCTCGGGGGCTTTGGGCGGCGGGCTCGGAGCGGGGGGGGAGCTGGTGTCCATGGAGTCGACGGTGGACGAGCCGGCGCCGCTGGTGGTGCCAGGAGGCGTGTCGGGGCGAGGCGGGCGCTGGCTGAGGCGGCGGGCGAGGAGTTTGATAGCGTCCGGAGTGGTGGCGGGCTCAGGGTCCGAGGAGCTAATGTCTCCCCCACTCGTGGTGGCGAAGGAGGGAGGGCCGGTGCCGATGAGGAAAGCCGTCATGTTCTCTTCGACGGTGCTGCTGTTGAGGCGCTCGTCGAGCGAGCTCTCGGCCTCCGAGATGGAGTCATCGTCGGGGGCGATGAGCGCGAAGGAGTTTGAGGACGGGTCGTTGTCCACGCTGGCTACGTTCCGGCCTTTGACGCTGGAGGCGGCTTTAGAGCACAGTGAGCGCCGGGAGGGGGGAGTGGCCTCGGGAAACGTACTGTAAGTGTTCCCCGCTCCTTTGTTTTTGAAGTGGAGGCCTTTGATGCTAGCTTTGCCTTTTGCGCCGGGCCCGGTGGAGGGGCGGTCGGGGTATCCGGATACGGCGATTTCGGCGGGGGGAGCACTGACAGGGGTTGGAGCAGCGGGCACGGCGGGGGTGGAACTGGTGATACTACGGGAGCGCAGAGCGCGGATGGAGGAGGTTTTGACAGACATTTGTGGAGTTCGAGGGCTGGGAATTGGATGTGGTTGGGGTGAGGCTTGAGGGGCCTATCATCGTGCTTATAAACTTCTGCGCGCGCGCCTCGTTCGGGGCCCAGGATTTGACGCTGCGCTAACGGGACAAAGAGTCGGGATTGTCGTGTGGCGGGTTGGGGGCTTACCTCAGCGGCTCCGTCTGCGGCATTGCCTCGTGTTCTTTGTGCACGCTCGACGGGCCGGGGCTGGGCACATCGCCGAAGCTTCTAAATGTCGCCGGGGGCATGAGGCTTAGAGGCAACGTTGTGATCCCATTATATGGTAGGTGTTCTGGGGGGGCGCGGCGCTGATCTACGAGTTGGGAACAACTACCGATTGTCGAAACTATGTTGGGACAAAGGTTTTTTTTTTTTATTCCTCTTTCATGGCCGGAATTTTCCGGGGGCGAGGGGAGGTGGCACCGTCCTGGCGGTGTGAGCGGCGACGATGGGGGCGGCGGGGTGACCAGGCGATGTTGGGGGCACAGCCGCGGGTTTTTAGTTGAGCGGGTTCTACTCGTTGTAACGGGGAGCCGGAGGACAGGCGCCAGGGCGGCATAGCTGCATGCCACCTGTGGGAGCACGGCTCGACCGAGGTTCTAACCACGGCTTTCGAGGGCAGCGTGGGGGTTGCGACGGGGGGCAGTCGGCGTACACGATCGACACCATTAAGCGTCCCGAAGTGCAGTGGGAGCTCGGTGCGACGGTCCTTGCCACGAGAGCGTGGGAAATCCGACTACATGATGGTAGCGGATCAAGGAGCCCCTCTAGCCGAACTTGTTACATGAACTGATTAGTGGTACAGTATATTTGTCTAGATCTAAAATGTTCAGGGGCGACGCAATCTATAAGTAAGGTGTGCCGGTATCTACGGCTGCGTGATAAATCCAGCTCTTCCGTCTACTGCATGACGAGGCGTCCGGTCGCCGACGCGCGCGGCATCGCCCCCAGCACGTCCTCGGCGAGCGCAGGGAAGTCCGCGGGGCCCGCCAGCCGCGCCGACGCACCCCACCGGAGCCGCGGCGGTGCCGGATGCGCCATCAGCACGCCGTCGAGGCGCGAGAGCAGCGCCCGGCTGTGGGCGTCGAGCGCGACAGGGCCCGTGTGGTACGCGGGGACACAGGTCGCGGTAATGGCGCTGAGCGCGGGGGCGGCTGCCGGCGCGAGGAGGGGCGCGAGCGTCTCTGGGAGCAGGCGGACGTGCGCCGGGTCGAACGCGGGGAGGATCTCGAGCGACTGGAGGCGCGGGAGGCGCGGGAGCGCGAGTGCGGAGGGGTGCGTGTCCATGTAGCCTGTGACATGCATCAGCTGAAGATGGCAACGAAGGAGGAGGGGACGCACATTCGAGGCGGATGTGCACGAGCGTCGTTGAGGAGGCGGCGATGATCGCGCTGGCGTGGCTGTAGTCGCTGCGGAGTCTGAGCGTGCGGATGCGCAGCCCCGCCGTGTATGACGCGAGCTCGCGGGAGGCGAGCAGGCGGCAGAGGAGGTCGCACCCGCGGTCCAGGACCAGGGTCTCGAGGGCCAGGGGTTGAGTGAGCGGGCTTCCGAGGCTCACCGACACATTGCGCAGGGACATTAGAGGTGCTGCACCGACGAGTTGAGAAAATTCGGCCAAGGGGATGGAGTGGATGAGGCTGATATGGAGCTCGTGCAGGTTCTTCCTCGAAACTGTCTTGAGGAGTAGCGAAGCTATTCTAGG
Source organism: Mycena belliarum (assembly GCA_029282135.1). Lineage (NCBI taxonomy): Eukaryota > Fungi > Basidiomycota > Agaricomycetes > Agaricales > Mycenaceae > Mycena > Mycena belliarum. The sequence continues at coordinate 87,123 of JARJCN010000133.1, read as the reverse complement.
TGGGAGCGACTCCCACTCGCCTCTGTCTCCCTCTAGGGAGATCCGGTGCACGTGTCCAAGCTTCTCGAGCACGTTCTGGAGACTTTCGATGTCCACAGCACTGGGAGGCGATGCGAGAGGTGTTACAAGAAAGCGGAGGCGGGTGATGTATCGTGCAATGTGCGGTGATTGTTCAAGTAGCTCCCGAATCGCGGTGTAGTTGTATGAGCTCGACGCCGTCCTTCGCAACGTCAGCCTGGAAAGGAGGATGCGCTGACTTGCTGCGCAAAGACGGGGTCCTGCAGTGGCGCACGCCTTCAGGGCTGCAGACTCCTCAACCTCGCCGACGATGCTATCGAGAAGCTCTTGGGGGAGGGAAGGCATGGTGGTGGCAAGGTGGTGCTCGGGTTCAAGGTTGACGCGTTGACGCCGCGAGGTGACTGCGTCATTGCTTGACGGACCGGCGGACCGAAAGGCGTTGGAAAGGCTGGGATTTTTTATTATATATCATGAATGCCGTTGGCGCTGACGCGCTAACGCCTGACGGTTCCATCACATGTGCAGCGAAAGTCTGAAGCTCGATCGAGTGGCCATATCATATAATTGGATCAGCCAGCAGCAGGATATCTCAAGTGAAGGTTGTGCGAAGCCCTGACATCATAACGAGCCTATCATCATGTGCTCTCCGAAGGGTTTTCGGGCTCGTTATAAAACCGACACCTTGGGGGGGGGGGCTGGCGGCCCAACCAACAACCCTGCACCCACTCACTTTTGACTTTTCGCCTGCCATCAAATTACCGAATTTGGGAACTACCATTCGGCAGAACGGCATACAATCAATACATCAGCTCCTATAGGTGGCTGACGCAAGGCACTTTTGAGTTTCCGCCTCAAACGTCAAAATTCTAAACCCAGATTGGGAAATTCCTCTCGGCAGACCGGCACTCCTGTCTCTTGCCGTGGACTTGCCGGTGCGTCACAAATCACAGTGCCAGCCAAACGTGAGCCAAACAACGTCAAGCGGTCAGCCACACTACAACGGGTGACTAGGCTTTTGCTAGGCTTGTCGTTTGCTTGTCGTGCTCCCACTAGTCGTATCGCGCTCCCGCCCCTCCCTCTTTCCCGCCGTGATCGTCGAACTCAAGGCTCGACCGTTTGTCCTGTCTAGCTGGCTCACCGGTAGCAAGACCCAAGCTAGTCTGTAGTTTACCGCGCCCCATGTGCTTGGAGATCGACCTTATTACGTAAAGTGCGGAGTTTGAATTTGCGCTAGCACCGCCCGATGCTTCCAGCGCCTTTGCAGCCGAGAAATAGTGGGCCAAATGTATTAAAATCCAATCCTAATGAGACCCTCTGGCTCAGAGTTGTAGTTTTCCCCCGTTGCGGCTCGAAATCAAAACTTCGGCGTACTCCGGTGCCGCCCCATCAAAGTTCGGCATCATCGTCCCAACACTCCTGCGCAAGAGACAGTTGACAGCACCGTTTAGAGGGGTCTGCTATAAAATAATACAGGGAAGTGGGACCCAACGACGCGTCGCAGATGTTAAGACAGAATCCGCTAAAATTGTGATTAGATAATAAGGTTGATCTCCAACCGATCGATCGAGGAAGTTGACAGACTACAACCATGCGAGGTACGAGCACATTTTTGGTTGTAGCGTCTGTTTATAAGAGACTAGACCCAAGCAAGATCATGTCAAGTTTCCAAGGCCGCTTTCGTCCAGACTGTGCTCAGGCTCCTCGCTCTTCTTCCCCACGCCCAAGCGATTCCTCATTCCTTCTCTCTGCTGCTCCGAATCCCCTACGCTCGCTTACATTACGAACCTCAGCTCACCCGCCACGCCTGCATCCACGCGAACGACCCCGCCCCGCAGCCGTGCCGGCAGCGACGACGAGGACTACGCCCTCGCCGACTCCCCCGCCCGCGAACGCTACGCCGACTGCCATCACCGGCCGCCATCGCCTGCCTCCCCCCTCCCCCCCCCCCCCCCCCCCCCCCCCACCCCGCAAGGATCCAAGGAGTAGCTGCAGTTTGCTACAACTCGACATGAAAACCCTCTGGCTAAGCCTGAGGCATAAATTCAAACCAACTCGATAACATTTCCAAAATAAAACTGGTAAGCTGATGATACGTAGACCCGTCGCTGTGTTATTGATACTTAGAGGACGCCTCAGCCGTCGCATGTGTCGGGTGTGGCGGTCCCGGGCGGGCCATTCCAGACGCAGCCCCTGGGAGGAAATCAGCGCAGAATGCGGGCAAACGGACGCAGACGCACTTCTGCAGGCAGTTCGTGGGGCGGATCTGCTCCGACGCGGTGATAGTGCACGACCCGCCGCCGGGCCTGCTCGTTGTGGTCGTTGTCATGGTGGTCGTCGTCGTCTGCATTCAGGTAAGTCTGCGTATTCTGTCACTGCAGGCCCGGGGACGCACTGGGGGCGAAGTGATGGGTGGCGAGGTGGTGGTCGTGGTTGTAGTCGGCGGCGCAGTCACGGTTCCGCCAGGCCCGGTGTACGGCGGCGCGCTGGTGGGCAGCGAGGGCGAGGGGTGGCACGTCGCGACGTGCAGGCCAGCGACAAGGCTCGCGAGCCCATCCGGCCCCATCTGGTCGACGAAGCCCGCCGGCACGCTCCCCGTGTACGCGTTAAAGTTGTACAGCCTACACCCTCCCCTCAGCATCGGGCTGCGAAACGACGGGAGATGGACGCACCCGCAGGGACAGACGTTCGAGACGTCACGCAGGGAGTTCGCGGCGAGGACGTTGGCGTTGTTGCGCGCGAGTGCGAAGCTCTGCTGCCCGACGAACATGGGGACGGTGAACGCGGCCGCGCCGGCGGGTGCGTTGAACGTCTGCGTATGGCCGCCCGAGGTCACTGTGAGCACTCCTGCGGTCTTGAGCAGGGTCACGACGAAGACCGCGTCCTGCATCGACTGCCAACCGTCGGGACGCTGTGGGGAATCGGTGAGTGAGCGAATGATATCAGGAAGAGTGCTTACGCCCTCAAAGTAGTTACCGCTGGCGTTATTCGCCGGGGTATTGGCGGTGGTGTCGGTCGCGTCGCAACTGTGCAGCGTGGGTGAGCAACCACTCGCGATGAATCGAATCAAAATCGCACTTGAGAGCAGCGAGCGTGGGGCGGTACCTGCACCGAGATCATCAGCAATGCACAGCGGCACCTTGGGTTGAAAACAAACCAGTAGATGATCTGGTCCTCCGTGATGAAGCTATTTGTTGAGGTCGCGCCGGCCTTGTACGCTGCGATGAAGGGCTTCGCCATATCGAGCCACGCCTACTCGAATTTGGTGCTCTGCAATATCAAATCACGAAGAGGAACTCACATTGTGCGGCATGTCATTCACCCACTTCGAGCCCCCGTCGTCCTGGTGCTTGCTGCTCAGCGGGCCCACGTAGTGCGACTCGCCGTAGTCGTTCCTACCCCCCATCAGCACTGTGCTCGGACAGTCGAAAATCAAGAACGGGAATGCACCAGGTGACGATCTCGATGAAGCTCGCGCGCAGCTGGAGGAGCTCGTTCCAGCGGTTGTACCACAGCAGGTCGCCGGGGAAGACCCAGTTCTTAGAGTAGGACACCTCCGGGCCGTAGTGTGTGCTAAACCACGGCGACGCAGGCGCGAGGTAAGGCTTCCCACCGAGCGCAGCGGCGTACGCTGCGTCGCCCGCCGCGACGGAGACGCTCGCGCCGCCGCGCGGGGCTTTGTTGTTCCCATCGCTGGGCTAGATTCCGACTTCGCGTCATAAACGAAGCGTGGTTAGTAGAGAGGGACGTACCCATCCCATCCTGGGAGAGGTCAGCGGGGGAGGATGGGGGAGAGGGAAGAATGAGCGCACCAGTTCAGCGCGCCGTCGATGATCCCGAAGTTGCCCTGCCCTGGGTGGAAGTTCGGCACGAACATGATTGAACGACCAGCGGCGCTGCGCATGGCGGCGACGTCGACTCCGTCGCCGGCGAACGATGACACGAAGGCCTGTGAGTGGACTGTTTCGCGATCATCTCAGGTGTGAGGAAGGGAACGCACGGCGCCATTGACGAAGAGCTGCGCGGGGAGCGCGGCGTACTGCGCGAGGTGGGAGCCAATCTGTGAACCTTGCCCGGTGTTCCACCCTGCGTCCCGTCACCATGTGTTATACGGCAAGCGCAGGAGCGAGACGCACAGTTGAAGTCGTAGGATATGAAGACCTTCATGCCGTTTCGAGCGGCCGATTCGTATGCGAAATGCACTATCAGTATAGGAAGCTCCGTGAGCCGCCTGCGCAGTCGGGATTTCACGAACGTTGAGTATCACTGCCGGAAAATTCAGATTAAACACGAGAAAGCGGGGTGCTTCTAACACGCACGTGTAGGGATCGACTGAAGTTCAAGATACTTTGTTAGCTAGATAGGTCGCGTATAGCGTTGAACATACGGACCTCCACTGCAAGACGCGTCAGATTACAGCAAGGAGAATGAAAGAGAGGTGCCGCACATGTTGAGCGCGAACGCGTCAATGCCGTAGCTATGAATCACGCGTGGGTTGAAGGAATCAGAGACTTGATTGCGGCGCTACGCACGACTTGGCCCGGACCATATCCGTGTCGTACTGGGTTGCTCGTCAGCATCATAGGCGCAAGAAAAACAGAGGGCGCACATCCGCAGAACTTGTGCGGTCGCTTTCGATTCCAATCTGCGCGAAGAGGTTAGTTACTCCACCCTGGGAAGGTGAAGAGTGGTGCGCACCATGAAGTGGCAGAACTTAGCGCATATTGAATGAGCGAACCGCAAGCCATTGCTTCAAGCGACTTACCACCTGCTTGGCGTCAGCGCACTGCGAGTAAGAGAAGCGGGGGAGGACATACCAGCCGGGGAATTGCCTGGCGGCTCTCCAAGATTTTCATCGACGCGGCGAGGGGCTCTGGGCTGGCCGCGGCCAGCAGTGCAGAAGACAAAAGCACTACGAGGTTGAGACGCATTGTGAATTGACACGATACATACCCAGCGAACCACCACACACTTTATAGTCTGGTCCTGCCCCTCTGCCCCCCTCCCCCCTTCCTAACCAGGAAGCGCTGGCCCGTTGTCGACATGTGCAGATGCTGCACATGCGCCCGTGAGCAGCGTCCGCAACAGAATCATCAGGACGGGAAATACGTTGCTGGGAACCAGCGGACGCCGGAGAAGGACGGGTAATGCACGTTGAATGCAGGTAAGCCGCGAGGTGCAGAGCTGCGAGATGGTTCGAAGGGACCCTCGAGGCGACTGGATTTACCTGACTTGGATTCGAGAGGGCATTGGGCAAGGACCGTACCCTGATGCTTACCTGATGCGGAGGAAGAAGGAACGATGGTGCTTCCTAACCGCATTGGCTCCAGGTCACAGGACCGCGTAGCCGTGGCACGCGGTCGTTTCTCGCCGCTCGGTGCCCGACCGGCAACGCCCGTGTTGCTGTGAAGCCCATTTTGATGTGCTTTTTTCAGTGCCGAGGAGCTCCTTACTACAAAAAGGCACGCTGATAATATTGTTTCTTGACGTCAGGACGTCCAATCCACGTCTACTTGGCGTGAGCAACGCGTGGGAGCTTCGAGGTGTATGTAACCGTATATGTTGTTCGAGTTCGGAAACTGTCGGAAACTGCTGAATTCGGGTTTCGTGACTATAGGCATGGATGTGTTTTCTGAGTCGCTAGCACTCATTCAGGATTATCGCTCCACCTGCGAGTCCAGGAATCACCCAAAGGCGTCCTCAAAGTACTGCTGCTTTCAGGTATCTCGGGTTCGACAGCGCACGGCATGGGATCATGTTCATACTCATGGATCTGTCAGCTAAGTACATATCGCGTTGGCATCGCGAATGCCTTGACAATTCCGTTCTTGTTCCGTTCCCGTTCTGTTCAACTTCCTCGTTCATGAAACACATAACTGGGAACTATCCCATACAATTCGACAGTCATGTGGACCAAGTGTTCAAACGTTCAAGTGACGGGTGACGTGGACCTGTGAACTGGATGGTTGACATTTGAAGGCCAGGCTCTCTGCCTGAACAGGCCACAAAGCCCCCGAAATTTCGATCGGCATTCGCCGGACTTCTTGGGAATACTTATTCACATGATTGCTGGTGATCTGAAAATGAACGTTTGAACAGTTGAAAAAATGAACGGGTCACATTGCGACTCGGGATACTACAGTATGGTCGAGGCGACGCATTAGCACCACGCAAGCGGCCAAACTTGGGAGGCAAAATACCGAACACTGTCAGTTGCCAGAGGTGGGGGCCTCGAGTTGGAACTGAGCAAGGAGAATCGCGAATCAACGTGGCCTGAGTAGTACAAGCGCTTTCGCCATCATCTTGCGATTACGATGCGTCCCAGGGGCCAGATCTAACTGCCTCCGAACCTTGTCTGTTGCCTTTGACATTAGAGGTGGCACGCGACTGTTGGCCCGGGCGTCCGTAGCCCACTGTGTCTGAGACTGGTAGCCCATGATTTCCTCTCTTTCGGTAACTCAGGCTAGGACCGCCGGCAGACCACACGAGATTCGCCGGCGGCGCGGCTTATTTTTCAATGATACAACAATGATCCCACTTTTATCATATGACTCTTCACAGGCTTGCGCGAACTTTTCAGATTCGAACAAAGATGAGCAAGTGCCAGAAAGTTGAGGTATCACCTCACTACTTTGAATTCCGGGGGTTACAAATACACGACTCGAGGAGATCACAGGATTACAGTACATATAACATTACAACTCACTGACACAAGGAGGGAGAAGGAGGAACACACAAGGAAGTACAGCACGAAATCTAAGTCCGAGGAGAAGAAGAGGAGGAAGAGGAGAAAGAGGACAAGGGCACGGACGAGCAGGAGAAGGAGCAAAACCAGAACTTCGGCACGCAACGGAGTTCCCGCGCCAGCCCAGTGCGAGGCGCGGGACGCTGCGACGATGTACACGGGACGACGAAGCCCCTGGCCGAGCGCCGCAGCGAGGGGGTAGGTTGCGGTCTTGGGACGCGATGGGGTCCGTGAAGCCGAACTCCTTTGCGCCGAGGCTGGCGCCCCTCGCGCGCATTCCGCCGCTCAAGTGCTGAGCGCACCCACGAGTCTAACGCCCACCAAACGACACGAAACCCGGGGGCGTCGGCACCTTCCCTCCCGAGAGAGCGGGGAGCGCCGTCGGGAACGCTGAACTCGTTGTATTCACGGCGCTTGCTTCGTCCGCGGTCGCCTTGGTCGCGGACATCGGTAACACAGGAGAGGTGGGAGAAGAGTCGGACGCGGCCCACTTGCCCTTCGCAGCCCAAGGGATGCGCCCTGAGGCAGTTTCGTCGGCGTCGGAGGCCTCGGTGGGAGGAGAGGAGGGCACGAGGGCTGCGGCTGCGCGGGCGCGTGCGGACGGAAGAGGGCGCATGACGCGCGGCTCCTGCCTCGGGCTCGTCGGCGCCACGGGAGGTGTCGCCGGCCGCTCCACCCTCGCCGGCGCAGGCGCTTGAGGGACCGCACCGAGCTGCGAAGCCGATGTCACGGGCAGGGCGTAAACGGCGCGCTCGGGTGTAGGCGTCCGAGCGGGCGCGGTCGTGACAGGTGTGTGCACCGAAGCGCGCGGCTCCTGTCTAGGGCTTGTCGGCGCAGTGGGAGGCGTCGCCAGACGCTCCTCCCTCGCCATGGCAGGGGACGGGACGCGCGCCGATGTAGAAGGGAGTGCCCGCCGGCGTGGCTGCGGCGCCCTAGGCACCGCGCTCGGGAAGGCCGGCCCGCGCGCGACGGGGAAGCGCTCGTCCTCCGCTGGGTGTGCGGGACCGTGCGAGCTTGGGCTCGCCTTCCTCGACGGGGTGTAGCTGTACCCGCACGGGCGCTTAGGCTCAGGCGGAGGGACGATATGGCAGAGGATGGCGGAGGGCGGAGCGAAGCGGCTCTTGAGGAGGGCGGCTAGGGCTGCAGCATCGCGCTCGTGGGCATACGCCTGTTCGGCACTGAGGGGTGCAGGGGGTGCACGGTGCTGGGGCTGATCCTGGTAATTCGCCTCCGATGGAACGCTGGAGCGGACGTGTCAGGAGCTGCGCGCGAAGTGGGCAAGGCTACGCACGGATGTGCGTATCTCGGGGGTTGGGAGAGCGCCGGTGGGCCCGGCGGGATTGACGGCGCCGTGGACGGGCTAGGCGGAGCGCGTTAGGACGCCGGTAGGGTGCGGGGACGGAGGAAACGCACCTCGGCGCACGCGCGCGCAAACCACGGTCGAGCGCGCTGCGGGGCGCGCTGTTCGTGTCAAAGTCCGAGGCGGAGCCTACGCTCGAGCAGAGTTCGTAGTCGTCGTCATCATCGATTATATAGCCTGCGTCCCCCGGCGTCTCAGGCCCGACGAAGTGGCGCGCGGCGGCGCCGAGCGCGGAGGTCACGAAGAAGAGCGCAAGGCGGCGCGTGAAAGCGAGGTCACGAAGTGCAGAGAGGAGTGCAGACGCGATGTACTCGAGTGCGAGGAGTGCGATGGCGAGGAGCGCGACGAGCCCGAGGGTGCGCGTGGCGGAGAGCGCGTCCATGGTTAAAAGCGCTCCTGTTGTGGGGTGGGTGCTAGGGTAGACAGAGGTCATGGTGCGGGGGAAAAGAGGCGATGAATGCCCTTATATATAATCTGCGCTTTGGTCTTTGTTCTAGGCGCACTGCGCGACGGGTCAAAGCATCGGCACAATAGGAAGCGACGGGCCGGGATTGGACAAAGATGAGGGATGCCCAGCATCGTGGCGAGCAAGGATGATAAGGAAAGAATGGGAAAGCGACGAATGACAAGGAAGGCTGTGGAAGAAAGAGACAAAAGGCGGGGCGACCGCGTGGGAACTGATGTGAACACTTGCAGCGAAGGAGACGCGGTTGAGGGCACAACGATATGGAGTTGAGAGCATCGAGTGGACCGACTGGAGTGAGCTGACTGTGTACGATTGTCAGCACGGCTAGCGACGATGTGGGATAGTCTCGGACGGTAAAGATAATCGTGTACTTGACTGATTTGATATCGTGCATCGAGTAAGCAGACGGACTTACCTCCAGAGTTATAACTTAGGGGTCATGGCAACGGATCGCCGTGTGTCAGCGCTATGACCGCAACCGCATGCAGATTTCGCGCCGAAAGTCGTTCGAAACGCACGCAGGGACTGTGTGCTGAGTCTGAATAGTCAGGTCAGGTGGTTGTCCCATTTCTGTGATGCGCGGTCAGCTTCTGGCCAGAGGAATAAGGCCCAAGTGGCCCAGGAGGCGAGATCGACCTGAAAAAAAGTCTCCTACGTCCCCTCTACCCCATTTGGATAGACCGGCCCTGAACTAAACCCTTCATTTAGTGTAGTGAATTTAGCGGGGATGCGCCGGCCCGTTAACGAGAGTCAGTAATAATGAAGCAACTTTAATCTGAGAGGGACATTTTTCTTCGGATGGACTCCTCATACAATGAATACTGCTCGTAGTTTGAGTACTTGGACGGTCTGCGAAGATCACTTTTTTCCAGTACAATGGACCCCGCCCTGAATTGCAGTCAGTTCATTTTGTAATGGATTGTGGACCGGCCCTGAACCACGGTCAGTAATAATGAACCAAACCACTGCCAGATCTGATACCTTCATCGTAGTCCACACCAATTGCAGCAGCAGAACCATCACTAACAATAATAATTGCAAATTACCAAAACTCTCAGTACCCCCGCCGCCGTTGATGCGCATTGATAGATCCCGCCTCGCCGGCGCATCACACCGCATTGGGGCTTTGCTTGTGAATACTAGCTCGATGCGCCAACAAAATGCTTTAGCCGAGAAGCGCATCAAAGTCCGCTGATGCGGCACTTCCGCTTTTCCCCGACACGATAGAAACAGGCCCCGCTCGCGGGACGGCGGTCTGTCGTCTCGGAGCTACAGGGCTGGGGGATATCCGACATGCAAAGAGTCGTGGACATTACCCGAGAAGCGCATCAAGCGCATCAGGACGGAGCGCGCTGATTCTGATGTCTGCAGTTTTGAACCGGCACGCACGGGACGGTTGAACCCCGCTCGCGGGGTGCATTTCTGTCGTCTCGGCGCGATGAGCCGAGATGCCCGAGGGCGGGATGGCGGGCCCGCCGCACTGAATTTAGCCGAACGGCGCATCAAAGTCACACCGCTTTTGGCGCATTGCAGCTACCAATCAAACTAAGATGTGAGATCATAGGGCGGGTTTACCCCGCTCGCGGGGCGCATTTCTGTCGTCTCGGCGCGATGGGGCCGAGATGCCCGGCGGCAGTCCGCCGCACTAAATTAGCCGAAGAGCGCATCAAAGTCACACCGCTTTTGGCGCGTTGCAGCTACCAATCACCCTAAAATATGAGATCATAGGGCGGGTTTACCCCGCTCGCGGGACGGATTTCTGTCATCTCGGCGCGTTGCGAGATGCCCGGCGGCAGTCCGCCCCGCTGAATATGGCCGAGCGGCGCATCAAAGTTGCACTGATTTGGTGCGCGGCAGCTCTCAATCGAACTAAGATACAATATGAGAGTGCGGATTTACCCCGCTCGCGGGACGGATTTCTGTCGTCTCGGCGCGTTAAGGCCGAGTTGCCCGAGGCGGGGTGATGGGGCCGCCCCGCTGAATATGGCCGAGGGGTGCAGCAATGTTGCCATATTGCAGCACCCGATTACATTTGAATTAGAGATAAATGTGGCACACCTGGACAATTTACCCCTGCTCGCGGGACGGATTTCTGTTGCCTCGGGGCCATGAGGCCGAGATGCCCGGAAGCCGAAGTTGGGCTCATGTTGTGCGTCGACATTGCGATGAACTTGACGGCGGTGCGTGCGTGCCGGCAGCCAAAATATCTTGCAAAAATGGCCCAAAATGAGACGGAGGCGCGCAAGGCAGCTGATCGATGGGCGGGCGGCGGCGGGAGAGAATTCTGTTCTTTTGAGGTGCCCGGAGTTTGCCGGAATGACCATTCGCGCTGACTTTGCTTGAGTTGACAGGCGTGTCGGGATTATCCGGGCTTCGGACCATCGGGACGGGATTAGCCGAGGGTGCGCATCAGCGCTTGATACGCAGCGGGCGCGCTGGTGCGTGCATGCACATCAGGGCGCACAGTCAGTAGAGAGAGTAGACTACGGTGTGGGGGAATGCTGGGTGGTGGAGATATACGCGCGCCCAGCATTGAGCTCGAATAAGAACTCACCGGAAAAAGATGCGCGGCAACGTGCAAGTTAAGTAGTTGCTGCGCTCGAGTCCACGCGATCTTTGTGCGTGGGATGTGGGACTGCGCGGAGGGTGGGCAGCGAGTGGAGGGAGGGCTCGGACGGAGGTCTGAGAGGCTCCGGGTGAAAGAAATCGCCGTAAGCGAATTCTAAGCGGCAGTTGTTTGGGTGCCCTTGATGAGACCCTGTGTAAGGGTAGCGAGGGCACCTCATGTAAGGCTAAAACACAAACCTCTTATGGTCCGTGTAGTGTACTGGTTATCTCCTCTGACTTTGGTTTCGGCTCTTCAAGCCGTTTCTGTTGGTTGTCCGATGTCTTTTTTATTTTATTTTTGAACAGCCTGATATTTCTGCTCCTGAATCGTTTACTACAGCGTGGGAGCTCTTATCAAATATGATATTTGAGCCCTGGAAATCGGTTTTCTCCCCCACTTCTGACTTGAACTACCTCTTTTTGTTGGGTCTATTGGCGGGCCGTGCGGCCCGCACGCCACTACTTCTAGCCGCTCATAAAGGAAACTTCTTTTTTTCTGCGGCGCTGTTGCACCAGAAAAGAATTTCTGCTGCAAAATCTCTTCATGAATAAGGTCTAGCTGACCTATCCACTCGACTCCAGCACATAGACGGTGTGATTGAGCGTGTGTACACACCCTCAACAATTTGAACCAAAGCCCCTATCTTGCCCTTGGAGTGTCTCGACCGTTCCGGCAGGCCGAGTGCGGATCTCATGTTCCGTAATAGCATGTGACGGGTCCCTCCCCTAGCTGCTGTGCTTTCTGGGGTCCTCAGCGACCCGCCATACGTCGCAGGAGGGAAAACGAACATTCCGTACTTCCGCCGAGTTCCGGGCTCCGTTGACCTGGAACGGGGGCCTCGGTGTCTCCTCAGGCACGATTTGATGGTAACTATGTCCCGTGCCGTCTCCAGCCCGCTGTCGCGCCCGCTTTTATGCGGACAACAAAATTGACTCTTGCAGCTTGTAAGGGCAACCACGCGGCCCGAGAAGTCAAGGGTCCTGGCGTGGGGAATCCGAAGGTTAATTGACAGGCCGTGCTACTAAGTACAAGTATAGCGCACCTGGCGTGGGGAATCCGAAGAGAAGAACGTCTGAGGATTCCCACGCCCGGAGCCGCCTAAAATACCTACTGACTAGTAGCACGTGCGCGGGGTGATCGGAGCAACCGGAGTGACGCGCATAGGTCCCGTGCGCGGTCACAGGCCACGTGGTATCCGGAACCGGAGTTCCGGCGGGGTCGCAGGAGCGGGCGAGCGGGGGCGGAGGGAGCGACGGGGGGAGCGACGGAGGGAACGGGGACTGGGGCGGAGGTCGGAGCGAAGGCGGGGTCGGGGGCCGGAGCGGAGACCGGAGCCGGAACCGGAACCGGAACCGGAACGGGGGCCGGAGCGGGGGCTCCCCTGACACCATCCCCCCCTTGGAATGCGGCGCCTCGACGCATCGTCCGGACGTGGACGTCGGGGTCTCGGAAGGGGAGGGAGTCGAAGGTGGCGGTCGTGATGGCGCGTGGTGCGGCGGGGTACTTCCGGTAGAAATCTGCGACGAGTTCCGGAGCGAAAACGTCGGAGTGTTTAACCCACGAATCATGAGAGGAATTATAACCTTTCCACTGCACGAAATACCAGAGCGAGCCCCACCGGTACTTCGCGTCCACGATCGCCTCGACTTCCCACTCGGGTGGCTCTTCCGGAGCGGCGCCCGGAGCGTCCGGAGCGTCCGGAGCACCGCGGAGGACCGGCGGAGGCTCGTCATAGCCAGTGCGACCCTCGAAGGGGTCGTCCTGAGCCAATTCAAGCTTGACGACCGGAAAGACCGGATGGAGCTGCGAGAGCCGGGGAGGGAGTTCGAGCTTGTACGCGCCCCGCCCGATGACCTGGAGCACCCGGAAGGGCCCCAAGCGGCGGTGCGCGAACTTAGCGGAAGGGCGAGTGGTCTGGATGTCGGAGGCGTCCAGCCAGACCCGGTCGCCTACCTTAATCTCCGGCGCCGGAGTGCGCCGGCGATCGTAGTACCGCTTATACTCCTCCTTAGCCTTGACGAGCGCCGCCCGGGCTTCGGAGACTCCGGAGGCGATCCGGTCGCGGAATTCGTTAACCGCTTCCACCTTCGAGCGCAGCCCGTTCGGCTCGAACCCCATCCGGGGGAGCCGTCCGGTGTCGGTCATGAACGGGACCTGCTGCGTCGACGAGTGGATGTGGTTGTTGTAGGCGAATTCGGCGGCCGGAAGGAGCTCGTCCCAGTCATCCTGCTTGTAGTTAGTGAAAAGCCGGATGAACTGCTCCATCTCCTGGTTAACGCGCTCGGTCTGACCGTCGGTCTGCGGGTGGTACGACGTGGAGGTCGCCGGAGCGACTCCGATGAGGCGCCACAGCTCCCGGGTGAACTCCGCGATGAACTGCGGACCCCGGTCGGAGATGTACTTCTCCGGGGTCCCGTGGAGCTTCCACACGTTCCGGTAGTACAACCGCGCAGCTCCGACGGCGTCCAGGGTCGTGTGGCACTCGTTAAAGTGTGCACGCTTCCCGAGCGCGTCGACGACGACCATCACCGCGTCGTACCCGTGAGCTTCCGGAAGCTCGACGACGAAGTCCACCGAAACCGTGCTCCAGCGCTCCTCCGGAACCTCCGTCGGGTGCAACTCACCGACCGGAAGCTTCCGGAGCGCCTTCGTGCGACAACACAAGTCGCACGTCGCGACATACCGGCCGACGTGTCGGGACAACTGGGGCCACCAGTAGTTCCGGGAGACAAGCTCCAACGTCTTGAAGCGGCCGGCATGCCCCGCCACGCGGGTATCGTGGTGCTGCTCCAAGATCCGGCGTCGGAGGTCGTGATCCCGGGGGACCACGATCTTGCCGCGGAAGTAGAGCAGCCCGTCGTCCACACGCCACTCCGCGGACCGGAGCGACCGGGAGCCCCGGACGTTGAGGGCCTCTCGCGCGGCGATAGCGAGGGGGTCCTCGAGGTCCGGACCACGCGCGAGCGCGTCCCGGATGTCCCGGAGCACCGGACGTTCCGGTCCGGTCACCACCACACCTTCGATCGCGCGGACATGGAAGAGCTCCGGAGACAGGAGGGTGACGTCCTGGTTGTCCGGAGCCGCTCCGTGGTCCGGGCGACGCGACAGCGCGTCCGGTCGCCCCATCAGGCGCCCGGGCTTGTGGTGGAGCGTGAAGTCGAACCGGGACAGGTACAGCGACCACCGCGCCTGCCTCCGGTTGAGGTTCTGCGACTTCCGGAAGTACTCCAGGTTCTTGTGGTCGGTCCAGATCTCCACCGGATGCTGCGAGCCCTCGAGGAAGTGTCGCCACTCCTCGAGCGCGCGGACGATCGCGAGCATCTCCTTGTCGTGGATCTCGTAGTTGCGCTGGACCGGACTCAAGCTCTTGGAGTAGAACGCTACCGGATGCCACTTCCCGTCCGGACCCTCCTGAGAGAGAACCGCACCGGAAGCCCGGTCGGAGCTGTCCGCTTCGAGCCGGTACGGCCGGGCCTCGTCCGGAAGGATCAGGACGGGGTCCGTGGTCACCGCGTCCTTCAGCGCCTGGAAAGCGGTGGCCTCCGGCTCGCTCCAACGCCACGCGGTGCCCTTTTTCGACAAGTCGAATAGGGGCCGGGCGATGTCAGAGAAGTCCCGGATGAACCTCCGGTAGAAGTTCGTGAACCCGACGAACTGGAGCACGTCCGTCTTGTTCTCCGGGACCGGCCAAGCGGCGACTCCGGCGACCTTGACCGGATCCATCTCCACGTGGTCGTGAGAGACAATCACCCCGAGATATTCGATCGACGACTTCTCGAACTCACACTTCTCCGGGCGCAAATAGAGCTTATGCTCCCGGAGCCGCCGGAGGACCTCCCGGACGATCTCCCGGTGGCGCGTGAGGTCGGAATGTGCGATGAGGATGTCGTCGAGGTATATCATGACGTCCCCGGACAAGATGAGATCTTGGAAGATGTCGTTCATCATTGTCTGGAAGGTCGCGGGGGAGTTGGTCAGGCCGAAGTACATCACCAAAGGCTCGAAGAGTCCCCGGTTAGTCCGGAACGCGGCTTTCCACTCGTCGCCTTCGCGGATCCGGACGTTGTTGAAACCCCACCGGACGTCCAGCTTCGTGAAGTACCGGGCTCCTTTCAATCGATTAATAAGATCGTTGATCAAAGGGAGCGGGTACCGGTTTTTCACGGTCATCGCGTTGAGCGCGCGATAGTCCTGGACGAACCGGAGGCCTCCGTCCTTCTTTTTGACGAAGAAGACGGGGGACGCCATCGGGGATTTGGAAGGCCGGATCCGTCCGGTCGCCAATCCCTCCTCGATAAACGCGTCGAGCTCGCGCTGCTCGAGGGGAGAGATCGGGTAGACCTTACAGTTCGCGGGCTTCGAATCCGGGACGAGTTCGATAGCGTGGTCCCAGGTCCGGCGCTCCGGTAACGAGTCGAACGACTCCCGGTTGAAGACGTCCTCGAACTCCCGGGCCCATTCCGGAATGGAGTCCGGAGGGGGCGCGGAGTTCCGGGCGAACGCCTCCGCTAACCGCTGTGAAACGGTTCCGGTGGCCCGGATGTCTTCGGAAGGGGTGAACCGGGTATAGAATATCCGGTCCCCTTCCTCGATCTGGGAGTCGTCGTCCTCGGTACCGGAGTCTTCGGAGTCATTCTCCGGAGGCCCCGGAGGGTCTTCGGAGTCGTCCTCGTCCTCGTCCGATCGGTCCTCCACGTCTACGACGCAGATCGCCGGAACCGGACCGGAGCGTAGCCGCTTGAGCAACTGCGCGGCGGAGCGAGCCGCACGGCGCTCGGAACGAGCCTCGGTGGTGCACGTAGCGCAACCGGCAGGGCAGCGGCTCATCTTGACCTCCCGGGTTTCCCAGTTGATCTCCGGGTTGTGCTTCCGGAGCCAGGAATACCCGAGGATGAGCTTCTCCTTGCCGAGGCGCGTGACCGCGAGTTGGACACGCTCGCTGTGGCCCTTGTACGTGAGAACCACGTCCGCGATATCCCGGATGTAGCCGGCTTCGTTGGGGCTGCCGTCTACATTGAAGACCGGGATCGGCTGCGAGAGGCGTCGGACCGGGAACTGGTTGGCGGCAACATACTCCGAGTCGATGAATTCGGAAGTCGCGCCACAGTCCACAAGCCCGTTGGTCGAAAGCTTCGCAGCGCTATCGGTGGACATGATCTCGAGCGGAAGGTGCAGCGAGTTGGGGGCCGGGATTGCCGCGACGGTGTAGCGCTTCGGGAGCCTTCGCTCCCACAAGGGCTTCCGTGGTGCACGCGGGATTGCCGGGGGGGCCGGAGCGGTTCCGGAGTCCGGAGCAACCGGAACCGGAACGACCGGAACCGGAGCGACCGGAGGAGCGTTTGGGCTGGGGGGTGCGTCTATCGTTTCGGGTGCAAGAGATATATTGTCAGACTCATTACACAGGACGGCGAAACGATTGGGGGACGCGAACGAGGGCGCACTGCTCACTCGCCGCGGAAGGGAAAATCCCCCGATGGCACAGCCCCGATGACGTCATCGCCTGCCAGCCCTTCGGAGGGGAGGCGGGAAGTGACGTCATTGCCCGTTGCGACGCGGGCCAGGAGCTCCTCCAGCAGCTCGCCGTCCAGCTGCCGGATCACCTCATCCAGCACGTCGACCGCGCGGATGTCGACCGGAACGGTGCAGTCCCGGGCGAAGTGGTTCGGGTCGCCGCACCGGAAGCAGCCGCGGCGGGGGGCGGCGCGTGCGCGTGTCCGATCGACATCCATCGGGACTGGAGCCGGGGCCGGAGGCGCTGCGAACCTCGGAGGGGCAGAGGGAGCGGCCGGGAGGGAAACCGGGATCATCCGGGCACGGTTCGGGACGTGCGCGGACCTTCCGGACGTTCCGGTCGAGCCGATCTTCGAGCGCTGGATCGACTCGTACTGGCGGTACGCCCGCAGACGCCAGCCGGGGTAGTCCTCGAGGTCCGGAGGGTCGCTCGACCCGGTGATGGCGAGGTTGATCGCCGGGTCGAGTCCGGTCCTGTACTTCGTGACCTTGATGAGCTGGTCTTCGAAGCCGGCGAGGTCGACGAGGTCCTCGAAGTCGTCGGTGTACCGGTAGATGTCGCGGTTGCCCATGTGGTACGCACGGGACTCGAGCTTGTGCAGGGCGTGGTCCTGCTCGTTCTCCTCGATGAACCGGAGCCGGAACTCCCGGACGAAGTCCTCCCAGAGAAGGAAGGGGAAGGGCTCCTTGGCGCTCTGGCGTTCGGCCCAGCGCTGCGCCGCGTCCTTCGCCATAAAGGACATGGCGAACCGGATGGCCTTGTCTTCGGAGGGGTCCCCGTAGGCGTCCCGGAAGCCTTCCGGAACCAACCGGATGTACGTCCGGACCGCGTGCAGGAACGCGCGGCCTTGGGTCCGGTCGCCGTCGAAGACGAACGGGGGGTTCGGTCGGAGGACCGTTTTGTTCGCGGAGGTGATGTCCGAGAATAAGCCTGGACTCGCGGCCGGAGCGGGTGCCGCAGGGGCCGGAGCAGGTGCGGGTTGCAGGTTGGTGACCAGGGCGGTCAGGCGTGCGAGGCTCGCCTCGATAGCGGACATCCGGGCGTCCGCGGTCGGGTCCGGAACCGGAGCTCCGGGAGCGCCGACGGGGGTACTGCCGGGCATGTCGGCGACGATGCGGGGGGAGGAGGGGGCAAGATTCGAATGGGGTGAGGCGGGGGCGCTATCTGAGCTGTCCGAGCCGTCGACGCCGAACTTCGCAATCTTGACCGGTTAATCCCTAGAAGACGTTCTTCTGCTGTAAGGGCAACCACGCGGCCCGAGAAGTCAAGGGTCCTGGCGTGGGGAATCCGAAGGTTAATTGACAGGCCGTGCTACTAAGTACAAGTATAGCGCACCTGGCGTGGGGAATCCGAAGAGAAGAACGTCTGAGGATTCCCACGCCCGGAGCCGCCTAAAATACCTACTGACTAGTAGCACGTGCGCGGGGTGATCGGAGCAACCGGAGTGACGCGCATAGGTCCCGTGCGCGGTCACAGGCCACGTGGTATCCGGAACCGGAGTTCCGGCGGGGTCGCAGGAGCGGGCGAGCGGGGGCGGAGGGAGCGACGGGGGGAGCGACGGAGGGAACGGGGACTGGGGCGGAGGTCGGAGCGAAGGCGGGGTCGGGGGCCGGAGCGGAGACCGGAGCCGGAACCGGAACCGGAACCGGAACGGGGGCCGGAGCGGGGGCTCCCCTGACACAGCTAGGGTCCCTTTACGGGCTGCGTAGGCTCAATGCATGCGCACCAAGTGTACGAATATTAGCATCTACTCTTTATCTTCCACATAAATTGCGCCCCCGGCCTTCAATCCCTCAATTTACGCGAGACTCGAACCAAGTCCGTTTTCGGACTTGGATCTTCCTACGGTCTTACGGCCTAGTCTCGGGCATGGATAAGCTCCGTTCGGCTAACCGGAACCACCGGAACAGCGAAACCGCCAAGCCAGCGCCCACGCTCTATAACAGTAGGGTCCCCCCACTGCATACTCTTTATCGCCCAGTTTTCGCCCCCCGTCGCTCTCTTGCTCTGCATCCCGCCGTTGCTGGCATCGCAGATGCCTCTTCGGTACCTCGGCTGGGCCCTGCCGTCGCTAGCCCTCGCGCGACCCCGGCGCTCCTCGCCGACTCCCATTTCGTTCCTCTCGGGGAGGTTCGGATTGCGTTCCGGTGGTGCCGGAGTCACGTGACGTGCTCTCAAATCAGTACTTCTTCCCCTCATCTGCGTGCCCGCTGGCGCCCTCCGGCGGCCTATCGAGCCTTTTTCTGTGCTCGATTGACTTTCGCAGTCTATCCTGAGTCTTTGTGCCCTGTGATCTTCACTGCGTTGAGACCCTTTGTAGACAGACTCTGTCTAGCATAAACTACATCTGTCTATATCAGTGTACCTCGGTGTACATCTGTCAATCCATGTAGACGGCCCCTGTCTACATGGGGTCTGTCTTGCATAAACTACGTCAGCTCTACATGTGTCTACCCACGGTAGACAGGCTGTGCATACACGTGCCTAAGTGGCTGTACCTCTGCCGGCCCGCCTTGACCGACGTACACACAGCTGGGCAACCCTCGGTCTAGCGATTCAACCACAAATCCAGCGCAAAAAAATTGAAGGTCAAATCCAAGTCAAATCAGTACAAGAAGAACTAGGCAGAGGCTCTACCTCTGCCTACCTTTGCCTATGGGGGTAGGCACACCTTGGCACAGATTCACTGATCCCCACAGGGACTGTCTGTAGATGTACGCACATGTAGACATAGGCATGTGTCTACACCTCTGTCTATGGGGGTAGGCAGACCCTATGTCTTCAGGGGGCCTCAACGCAGTGCTTGCCTCTACTGACTTGCATTTTCAGGTTCTACCATTTCCGATGCCAACTCGACGCGGGCCCTTCGACGAGGCTGATTACCTTCAAAGCTGTCGAAGGAGTGCTCTTGGTAAGCCAGAACTGATTCGGTCACTTTTTCGATGCTTTAACTGACTTTGATTTGCAGCTTTGTCTCTTCGCTGTGCTTGTCTGTGCCGCGGACTCTAGGACTCTGGTTCTTTCATCTTGGGTGCTCCTCTGACTCCCTCTTTGACCCTTTCAATTGCGCCCGCTTTCCGGATTCAAAACGATGCCCGTACTTCAAGTTTGATCTCGGCATCGCAAGTCTATCTATCATATTGAGCTCCGCGCGCATCCATTCTCTGCGATCTTCAATCCAGCCAGTCGTCAAGCCTTCAATTTCCAAGTTCTTCAACCTCCGGTCGCTGTATCCTTGTTCAACGCACTCGCTTCAAGTCGCAAATGATTTCCTGGCTTCATCTTCAAGTTTTCTTCAATCCAAGCCCATCGGTGTCAGATTGTTTCCGTGCGCTCATCCCTTTCTAGGTGACCGCTCTGTAAGTAGCCGTTTTCTTGCCCCGGAAATCGCCCCGGACTGACTTTATACTGTCAGCTGCGATAGCTTGACCACGCGCTCTGTCGCTATATTATCTGTGAGTTCAGCGCCGCCTGATGCATGATCTGCACTGGGCTAACCTTGCGTTGACAAGGTATGATATGTATTGACTTCATTTTCGCCCTCAAGTCCGATTCTTGGACTCAGCGCAGATGGGCTGTTGGTACGTCGTTGGTCGATTGATTAATCTGCGGCTTATGATCCAGTAACAGTGTTCGTTCATTTGGAATGGTAAGAGATGGTAAGAGTTATTTTGAATACCCTTTGCGCGCTTCAATCGGGCGTCGCGCGCACGTTCTTCAAGCAATTCCGTTCTCTCGTTTGCTAGTTCAACTGAACTCGTACTTATTCCGACTCATCTGGTTGTATCACGGTGTAGCAGTTCTCGGTACGCGCTGTTTCTATCTACACCACACCAAGCTCAATTCGTCTGTCTCTATCATCTAGCTTCATCTGACCCTACGTAGTCGTCTAGTGAGCACGTCCCTTCGCTAATCTTGACCCGACTCACCCGCGTCTACAGGTCATTTCAACTCATGTGTTGTTTCCGGGAGAGATCAAGGCCGCCGCCTTCATTTTACGGACTGACCGAGTTGATCACTTGCTAAGCAAGTCCCGGCTTGAAACGCTTTGGACGCTGACCATTCCCGCAGCCTGAACTCTGCAAAATCAATTTAGTTCTGTCGGTACGTTCGCAGTTCTGCACTCTTACAATATTGCTGACGATCTGTGCTGCAGTTAGTTCGTAAGTTGAAGAGCTGCGTGAAGAATAAGACTTGCGGCGAGTGTTACGCTGCTTCGTTTGCCCGCGGGTACTTCGCAAAGTACACTCTTCGTACAAGCTGTAAGTAGTTTCAATAGTTCAACCGTTGACTTGGAGGACCTTCAAGGTGACTTCTGTCCTCGCTCTATTGAATTTATTGCGCTAATTCACCTTCTTCAAGTGCGCAAATCGTTTGAATGGTAAGACCATTCTTTGCGCACTTCAATCGGACATTGTGCGCGCGTTCTTTGAACAAATCGCGCTCGTTTGATATTTCAACTCAGCTCGTCCTTATTCCGCCTCATCTGGTTCAATCTCGGTCTAACAGCCTTTGGTACGCATCGTTGTTCTTGCTGTCTGAGCTACGCCAAGCTCACTTTGTCTAAACAGCTCTAGTTGAACCGATGTAATCATGTAGTGAGTCCTTACCTGCGCTAATCCGGACCGTACTGACCTGCGTGTACAGATTCTATTAATCTACATATCGTTTCGCAAGTATCGCGTCCTCATTTTATGCACTGGCCGAGTCGTTCGCTCGCAAGTCAATTCCCGGCTTCATGGGACTCGGACGCTGACCGTTCCCGCAACCTGAAGTGTATGAGCTCGATCCAATCCTTTTGGTGCGTTGTCGGTCTTGCAATCATACGATTCGCTCAGTTTGCTGCTTCTAGCTCATGAGTTTAAGAGCTGCATGGATGGCAAGACTTGCGGCGAGTATTCACAATTCAACTGGTGAAGTACAAGGTGAGATTTTTGCGCGCTCGCTTGAATTCATCCCGCTAACTCGCGTCCAAGCGCAAAGCCTGCCGCTGGTTGGATAGACTTTGATACTGAAGGTATGCGCTCAATGAATGAGCTCGAATGCGAATTGACTTGTGCACATCGCAGAACTGCAGTTGCATCCGTGCCCATTGGCCTCTCGCACGCAGCGCTCGAGGGGAGCAGTTCCATGCGACTTGTCTTGCAGCAGACCAATCGGTCCCTGCTTCAATCCAAGTCGAAAGGTTCCGCGCAGCCAACCTATTTCGCAGATTCTCGCTCCAGAGGTTGACGCAGGGCCGTCGCATCCCCAGGGAGTGCGGGATCTCGTGCCTAAACAAGCCCGAGCAGGTGCGTCCGTCTTTTCCAATCGCTCTCATTGAATGACTCATCTCTTGCAGATGGCACCGGCCTTGATCTCTGCGCTGCAAGGTGATCATTCAGTCCGTTTCATTGGTTTAGATGGACCAGCTGATACAAGTCTGCGCAGATAGATTAAGACACTCTACGCTAATCGGTACGCTACGAACGAACGCCCACGAACGATATCACCGCGAGGGAGCGGGAAGCGCGCACGAAGGGCATATCCAGAAAGAGAAAAACGCGCCGCCGTGCTCGCGCACCAGCCCCGAGTGCGAGGCGCGGGACGGTACACGGAACGACGTGGCCCCTGGCCGAGTGCCGCAGCGGCGGGGCAGGTTGCGGTCTTGGGATGCGACGGGGTCCGTGAAGCCGAAGTCCCTTGCGCCGAGGCTGGCGCTCCTCGCGCGCATTCCGCCGCTCCGAGCGCTCACCTGAGCGCACCCACAGGTCTAACGCCCACCAAGCGACACGAAACCCGCGGGCGTCGGCACCTTCCTCCCGATCCCGAGAGAGCGGAGAGCGCCGTCGGGAACGCTGAACTCGTTGTATTCACGGCGCTTGCTTCGTCCGCGGTCGCCTTGGTCGCGGACATCGGTAACACAGGAGAGGTGGGAGAAGAGTCGGACGCGGCCCACTTGCCCTTCGCGGCCCAGGGGATGCGCCCTGAGGCAGTTTCGTCGGCGTCGGAGGCCTCGGTGGGAGGAGAGGAAGGCGCGAGGGCTGCGGCTGCGCGGGCGCGTGCGGACGGAAGAGGGCGCATGACGCGCGGCTCCTGCCGCGGGCTCGTCGGCGCCACGGGAGGTGTCACCGGCCGCTCCACCCTCGCCGGCGCAGGCGCGTGAGGGGCCGCATCGAGCTGCGAAGCCGATGTCACGGGCAGGGCGTAAACGGCGCGCTCGGGTGTAGGCGTCCGAGCGGGCGCAGTCGTGAGAGGTGTGTGCACCGAAGCGCGCGGCTCCTGTCTAGGGCTTGTCGGCACAGTGGGAGGCGTCGCCAGACGCTCCTCCCTCGCCATGGCAGGGGGCGGGACGCGCGCCGATGTAGAAGGGAGTGCCCGCCGGCGTGGATGCGGCGCAGTAGGCACCGCGCTCGGGAAGGCCGGCCCGCGCGCGACGGGGAAGCGCTCGTCCTCCGCTGGGTGTGCGGGACCGTGCGAGCTTGGGCTCGCCTTCCTCGACGGGGTGTAGCTGTACCCGCATGGGCGCTTAGGCTCAGGCGGAGGGACGATATGGCAGAGGATGGCGGAGGGCGGAGCGAAGCGGCTCTTGAGGAGGGCGGCTAGGGCTGCAGCATCGCGCTCGTGGGCATACGCCTGTTCGGCACTGAGGGGTGCAGGGGGTGCACGGTGCTGCGGCTGATCCTGGTAATTCGCCTCCGATGGAACGCTGGAGCGGACGTGTCAGGAGCTGCGCGCGAAGTGGGCAAGGCTACGCACGGATGTGCGTATCTCGGGGGTTGGGAGAGCGCCGGTGGGCCCGGCGGGATTGACGGCGCCGTGGACGGGCTAGGCGGAGCGCGTTAGGACGCCGGTAGGGTGCGGGGGGGACGGAGGAAACGCACCTCGGCGCACGCGCGCGCAAACCACGGTCGAGCGCGCTGCGGGGCGCGCTGTTCATGTCAGAGTCCGAGGCGGAGCCTACGCTCGAGCAGAGTTCGTAGTCGTCGTCATCATCGATTATATAGCCTGCGTCCCCCGGCGTCTCAGGCCCGACGAAGTGGCGCGCGGCGACGCCGAGCGCGGAGGTCACGAAGAAGAGCGCAAGGCGGCGCGTGAAAGCGAGGTCACGAAGTGCAGAGAGGAGTGCAGACGCGATGTACTCGAGTGCGAGGAGTGCGATGGCGAGGAGCGCGACGAGCCCGAGGGTGCGCGTGGCGGAGAGCGCGTCCATGGTTAGGAGCGCTCCTGTTGTGGGGTGGGTGCTAGGGTAGACAGAGGTCATGGTGCGGGGAACAAGAGGCGATGAATGCCCTTATATATAATCTGCGCTTTGGTCTTTGTTCTAGGCGCACTGCGCGACGGGTCAAAGCATCGGCACAATAGGAAGCGACGGGCCGGGATTGGACAAAGATGAGGGATGCCCAGCATCGTGGCGAGCAAGGATAATAAGGAAAGAATGGGAAAGCGACGAATGACAAGGAAGGCTGTGGAAGAAAGAGACAAAAGGCGGGGCGACCGCGGGAACTGATGTGAACACTTGCGGCGAAGGAGACGCGGTTGAGGGCACAACGATATGGAGTTGAGAGCATCGAGTGGACCGACTGGAGTGAGCTGACTGTGTACGATTGTCAGCACGGCTAGCGACGATGTGGGAGTAAAATCGATGGCTCCCTACCAACATCAGACTTTTTGGATCTATAATGACAATTGTGTACTTGACTGATTTGATACCATGCACTGTGGTCCGGCGTGCGACAGGTATGGCCCAGATAACACCTGGAATGCAAAGGAAGAAGAAGGATTAAACTATTATGCACGCACAGCTCGCGGAGGAAAGAATTGTGTCATTCACGGGACTTGTCGAACGCGTGCTCACGTCAAAGCCGTAGATATGGCTGAGCGTAGAGACACGTGGAGTTGTATGATGCTCGGGCGACGCAGCTACTGGCAAAGGTGTAAGTAAAAGTGGAAATCATGACCGCCGTCAGTGTGTAAACGGAAATGATCCCGGACGCACACGCAAGTCGGCCGGAGCGAGGCATTAGCACGACGCAACAAATCCCACGCAGGCGCGGGGGACAGCCAGCCCACTCTCCCGGCGTCGGCACGTCCGGCTCCGCCTGAGGAGCCTGGAGAGGGTGACGTCGGCGCGTTGGAAGCTGTTAGACAGGTCGACATAGGAGGGAGATCTGCGCCTTCGCATGGGTCCCAAGCTGGGGTAGGCAGAGTCAGAATATACGAGAATGGAAGGACACGGCCACCTGCCTTTCCTCGTTTGCGCGTCGCACAGCACCGACAGTCAAGATCCAAATTCGAAAGGCAGCGGTGCACAGAAAGCTTCCCTTTAGTTCAGGTCAGATGGACGGGAAGTAGATTGCGTTGAAGGAAGAGGTCAGAGCCCAAGCTGAGCAGAGGAGTAAGAAGTACGGACCGTCCGGCATATCCGACAAAACCGACATTGTCACTCGTCGTTTGGGGCATGTAGGGCCAAATGGGCCACAAAAGGTGTCTCTCTCTGAGTACCGGATAGCATAGCGTGCGTTCACGGGTTTAGTGGACCATCCAGATGCCTTGGAAGAACTTTATGGCACGGCCTTGTCGGCGACAGTGAGACGTGCGATTGGAGATTCGCACGGTCTGGGTCCGCGAAGAGAGAGAGGGACTGATTTTGGGCACGCTCTCTTGAGTTTCTCGTACTTGGAGCGTAGGGTAATGAGACGTGGTGGCGCAGAGGAGTGCGCGACGATTCGGATGAAGGTCAAGTGAAGGATGAGAGTGTGACCACTGACTGTGACAGTCGAAGCAGGCACGTGCAAAAAAGGGACAAGTGACGGCAGCCGCATACGCGGCATAGGCTGTCCCCGCGCCGGCAAGCCGGAAGCGGCTTTTCCCGAACCTTTTGGGGACCCAAACACACACACGGACGGATCAGACGAAAACGGCCGCCGTTTCTTTATTATATACTTCTACAATAATGGTACATAAATGGGTCTAGAAAATGTGTGAAATAAAAAAGGGCCTGATTCTTACCTTATATGGGAGCAATCCCAACGGATATCGGGCCACCTGATATCTGCTGATATGTGCAAAAACGGGTAGGGATCAGGCCCAAATAGTGGATAACCGGCCTGATCCCTACCTGTTTTTGCACATATCAGCTGGCCCGATATCTGTTGGGATTGCTCCCATATAAGGTAAGAATCGGGCTCTTTTTTATTTCACACATTTGCTAGACCCATTTATGTACCATTATTGTAGAAGTATATAATAAAGAAACGGCGGCCGTTTTCGTCTGATCCGTCCGTGTGACAAGACATTTCCCAGCGATATTGGCTTAAGCGTTCCACGATGTTGCCACGACGTCTCTCCTTTGTCTCTCTATGATATACTCTAGGGGCGATATACTGTGCAAAAATGACGGCATTTTACAGGGATTGTATTGACAACTTACTGTTTACATCTTTATTCCAGAGCTTGGTTTACACCTTTCTTCCCCGGCTTGCCGCTTGCATCTCCTAATTGGATTGCGTCTGTCCGCAACTGACAAGGTGTCTATTTGGGTACTGATTTGGGTGCTCGGCTATCAGCTCATCTCGGAGGATCATGCTTTTACTGCTTCAGGGACGTCTCGGCCACTTCGGATGCTGTATTTTCAACTCAAAACTCTATTGTGGGCTCTATGAAGAGGATATTGGTGAGCTTTTGGGAGAAAACAATAAAATTCGGGGTTTCAACCTCATCCATTTCAACAAGCCTTAGAGATGTGAAGTAACATCCCGATCTTCACAAAAACTAAAACTGGAGCAAGGAGTAAAGAGGACCCGTATAGGATCACTGAGCTGACTTTTGGGGATGCAGTAGGGTTTCATTCATGATATTGAGCAGTTTTCCGCTTATAGATCTCGGCAGGGATGATGTGATCAATATTTCGATCAACTCATCAAAGCCTTCGAATTTCTTCAACTCAAAGTCCCGTAGATGTAGTTGTAATCCCATAGAAATGAGTTGTAACTCCTGGGAGGAACCAGTTGCAAGCTGGATGGTTGAGATGTAAGCCAGTTGCGAAATGGATGTAGATGTAGTTCAAGACCCTGTATTCGAGCATAGGTTGTAATCAATTTTTTTTTGCACAGTATATGTGCCATAGAAATGTAAGCCAGTTGCCCAATGGATGTAGAGGTAGTTGAAAACCCTGTATCCAAGTATAGGTTGGAATCATTTATCTTTCTGCTTTCAGTGTAACTCGGGGGAGAGAATCCCTTGAATGCTGGTCAATGTTCCAGAATCAACGTAGCCCGCTACAGGATATGAGGAATATCCTAGTTTGGGGCTCGAGGCTTGCGTCCCCTGGCTGTGTCGTATCTTCTAGTCATACACCATACAAGGACACTTCACCTGATCAGATAAGCTGAAATTCCTGCGCTGCAGCAAAAAGCCAAGACCCCGCACACATCACAATTACGACGTTGTCCCATTCTCGGCTCGGTGTGACTCCAAATCAGTTTAGATAGGTTTAGATCTAGGAAATCGGCAGCCATTATAATGCCATCAAGCTCAGGGCCGAATACACTATATGCCCTGGGCAAGCCCAGATCTCGCTCGTCTTTCTTTGGTCTTCCTTGTGTCTTTCTAAAAATGCCGCCTAATCTGCGGACAATTCCCTCGGATCTGCACCAGCGCACTATCGAAGTGAAGCGAGGACCCTCGTGTCATGTCCTGTCATTACGCGACTCCAAGTCTCCGGTGTCCAATACAATGGGTGTGTTTTGTGGGCTCTGGATCATCCCATTCGCTGTGACTCATGTGGACTGGCCAGGGAATAGTTGCCCGAGGGTGGAGCATAGGTCTTTCCGCAGTCTCGAAGTCGGAGTAATCAGTAATAAATACTCAACCTACTGTAATTCACATACATACCAAAGTTGTAAAACATCCGATCCGTGGCACCGAGCCGGACCGGAAATTGCGTTCAAATTTCCCGAAACAGCGTGGGGCTACCGTTGCCCACCAGGGCCAAGGTCTATTTTGACAGACGAAATCAATAATTGCTGTCGGCAAGCTGTTGGGGTCCGAGTGTGACGCGTGATTGGGGCTCGGACACATCGTGATGACCTCCGGCCTTCCCATCGTCGCCGCCGCCGTCGTCGTCGCCGCCCGCTGTCGTTGCCGTCGCCCCGCCACCGCCGCCACTCCGCCCCGCCGTCACATCAGCGCGGTCACGCTGTGGTCGTGCGGCCCTTCCAGCGTGGGCACTCTCTTGAACGGAATCATCTGCAACACAGATTGAAATATCGACTGCTGGTGGGGGCGCTACTACTAGTGCGAACATGTAGCTACTGTACGCCGTTGGCAGTCCCTCTAGTACGAAATCAAATCAATGTCTCTGGGCCTGCCGGTGGTCTTAGATGAACTCTGCCATCGGTAGCTGCAACCGTCGCTCGCGTCAAGCCAAGCGGTATCCGCCCACCAGGACCATGGTCTAGTAATCATTCCCACAGGTTTTTCCGTCTGTGTGTCTCATCATCGAAGCACGTCAGGATGACGGTGTGCGATGGCTGCAGTATCGACTTCCACAGCCTGACTGGCGAGACATGCTTCAAATGCCAGCTGCTTTCTGGAAAGTCAGAACCGGAAAAGGCGGCCATTCGGGTAAGTCCCGACCAACTCGTTCTATAGCGCTAGACTGAGATTCGGCTCAGAACAAAGGTCAATGCATGGGATGTGCAGTGGTCTATGGGGAGCTCCGGGCTTCGCTATGCAATAACTGTTGCAAGACGCACGGTACATTTCTGTACATTCCCATTCGTTAAGGCTCCTGACTTGATTTTTAACTTGCAGCCGGCGCTGATAGCATCCCAAGACAAATTTTGGAATTGCCTGGGGCAACCGACCAGATACTAAGCTTTCAGACAAGTGATTATACTTCCGAGATCTGGGAGATTGCCTACGGTCACAAAAATACAGCTTCCGACCATCGTTTAGGTCTTCCCCGTACACAGAATACAAGTCTCAAGAAAGCTGCCGCTGCGCTGCCCAAAAAAAACGCCCCGGGTATCTCGAAGGCGGCACAACTCCTACAAGAGATGCACGACAAGCGCGAGCAGGGTAAAAAGATCAAGTTTACGGTCGCATTATACAAGTCTGTACGCAAAAACAAGGGTGCTATCTCTCTTGTAGCGGTGCGTGATCTTCCGTCTGTCTACAGAAGAGGCTTTGATGCATGGCAAGATACCCAATGTACGCCCGGTCGAAAATCTGCACGAGGACATGGACGTGTTCCAAGCACTCGATCACATCTGTTTGCGCGTCCAAGAGTTTCACGCAAAAGCATTTCCAACGGCTGCGAAGATTCGGCGGTAAGACATTGCATGTCGTGCCGCTCCTAGATTCGGCTCAATAAAAGCTTTCAGTGAGATGATTACCTTCTACGCGCATGAATCAGCATCGAAGTACTCCAATATTCCCGAAGAGAACTTGATCCAAGGCACGGTCTCCGACCTTTTGGCATACTTCCGAGCTATTCGCAGCATCTCGGACGCTCAATTTTCTGCAAAACAACTGGAGCTCAGGCTCGTTGTCGACGATGATGCACTTGCAAGTATCCCAACGTTACCCTCAGTTGCGCTGCCTCACTGTTTTGTTACAGTATCCATCGAACGACATAGATTTTGCGATGCCATCGGCGATCCCCTCTAGATCTGCGATGAGACCGTCCCGGAAGGCAAGCACCCCGAGCGCCTCGACGGTGCCGGCTGAGCGGGCTTCCAAACCCCGTCCGATTCGCGCTAGCGCCTGGCCCAAACCTGCTGCTCCTGCTGACCGATATTCGAGACCATGCAAGGTGCTCGAGTACAAATTCAAGCGCTTCGACGTCCAAGTGGTCAACCTATCCAGCGTGGTTATTTCTCTACGTCCAGATGCCGAGCTCGAGTGTATTCTGGTCGCTGAAGACTGGCTGGAGGGCGCCAGTAGCGCTGAATCAGGCCAGGACTTTTCGCACACGGGCTATCTAGGCTCTGGTTATGCCAAGAACGTCATCTATGTAATGTTCCCGTTTGCTTTCGGGATTCGATGTACTTACGGGTGCGCAGGCACGGTGATACGGGTCGGATCTGCCGACCCCTCGTCAGGTCGCTTTTTGCGATTTATCACTTAACCAGTACAACTGCTAGTACTTCGGTACTAGTACTGAGTACTTGGTACTTGAACCCTGTCCGGTGACATACAGTTAGAGTCAGAGCGGAGCTCCGAGCTGCTGATTGTGTATTGACCATGCCGGAGAAGCCGTATCATGTTTAGACAAGTACTTATGCTCTGGGTCCTACTAAACGGGGACTGTCATATTGCTTGCTAAGACCTCTGTGCGGTCATTAGTGAAGTACGAGTTCTTCCCAGGACTTGGGCTACACTACGAAAGCTAGATACCATACCCAGGAGAATACCCACAAAAGCCTTGACAACTTTGGAGACCATGACTATACCCAAGGGACTGGATGGCCACAGTCCACTAGACAGGCATGAACCAAGTAGTAGGGTTCAAGGCCGCGACGCGCGGAGAAGTCCTTCAGAGTACTCTAGGAGTACTTGGGAACTATAGAAAGCAATAGACACATGGATTGCTAGGAATGACAGTGATCGGCATAGTACTTGGCACGTCAAAGAGACATGTGACCAGTACAACGCGATCTGAGAAGTCAAACAAGGACAAAGGTTGTTCGATGAGAAGTCCACAGTACCTGTAGGAATGCCGAGTAGACCTCTGGAGAGGTCTGGCCCACCCAAACTGAGTCGGACAGAGTCGAAACTAGTAGGCTAGGAGATTAGCAGACGAACCAAACCCGGAACATCGGTCAAAGCGGTCGCCCGCTGCGGCAGCAGTTCTAGTGGAGTGGCAAAGCACGCCATAGGGCTTTACAAACCAAGCCGAAGTGCGGCATCCTCTACAAGTACTTGGCAAGTACTCGGGAGCACTAGACAGTGCTCTTGGCTTGGCCTAGAGTTTGCAAATATACCACAAACGGTCTCTGGAGTTCTCACGGCGCGAGGATCCGGATCAGACCGGCTCTCAACAGCCAATCATAGACGTTCCCGGGATCCGGACTTGTTTCATCTTATCTGTTTCACTCTGTCATCTTTGTCATTACTATCTGTCATGTATTTCCCAGAAAACCTATAAAATAGCAAGTAGTAGCCGCAGTACAGTAGTTCATCCTTGCCCCCCAGATCGTGCCCACAGACTGCCTGCAGTCCAAAGTACTATCCCACGGCGTTGGTGTCCTCTGTAACTGAGCGGAGATTGTTTGTCAATAAAACATTATCTGTTGGTTTCATTAAGAACTTGACCTTGAGAGGTTGTTTCGCTTGAGGACTTGTGATCAGTAGTAAACTACTCAACTCACTTGTGAGACCCCGTAAATCCTTTGTCTATAGTGTCAAAGGTCGCACAGACAGTTCCCCGCTTCAGAAAGGGCTGTTGTGTAGGACTATTGATACAAGACCCCGTTTAGCAGGCTTGTTGTAGTCAGCTCGTCGCAGACAGTTCCCCGTATAGAAAGGGCTGTTGTGATAGAGGGCCAGCATTGATACAAGACCCCGTATAGCAGGCTTGTTGTGCTCTGCCAGACCTCTAAGAACTCGTTGGATCTCTTAGAACACTACCATCTTTCACCCACCCCGTATACCGTTCCCCCGGTATCTGTGGAGAGAGTTCTAGTTTAGTTGTTCCACAACTACTGGAAGTACTTGGGAGTGCTCTAGAGAAGTCGCATTCGTGTGCAGGCCTTGTCCCAGAACGTTGATCGCGAGATTACATCTTACCTGTATATCTCAGGGTGACCCGAACTCATTGTTGGTACCGAGTATTGGTTGTGTGTTGTGTGTGTGTTGGTTGAGTTAGTTGTAGTGTGTTCACGCGCACTAGTTCTAGTCTTAGTCTTCGGCAGCCCATACTCAGGTGCACCGTTTCAACGGGTGGGCCAATCCAGTCGTAGCTGGGGTTTTGATGTATCGCGACAGTCAAAGGAGAGGGTTAGGTGCGATATATCAGACGGTCTCATCAGAAGGGTTTGCGATGCATCGCGCATGAGCACCTGCCTTTTTGGGCAGATTTCGCTTGCAGGCGGCGCCAGATCAGCGGCGGCGTTGCCCCGCCATTCCGCCGTCGGGAGGCGCTGGCGGGTGGCGGTACTCCCGCCCCTTCCATTTTGGGTCTTTAGTTTGTAGGGCTCCTGCGCACATGATATTGTCAGTAAACGTACCAGACGTATACAATATCACTCACCTTCAATGGTAGCCTGTCCTGTAGCTTGGTTCGCCAGTGGTGAGCCCCGCAAAGAGGGCGCAATTTGGGCGCAATGTAGGCGCGCATTGGTTGTTTGGCCCTGTTACTATCACACCCTTCCCCGCTCATCACGCCGTCGATACCGCCGCTCCCGCGCCCGCCCTGCTTCCTCGGTGCGTCTGAAAACGCACACGCGTGCTCTTTACTAACGCCCCATGCCTCCCCTGCCCTCAGAAACCGCCTCCCAGCCGCCGCTTCTGCTCATCACGCCGTCGATGCCGCCGCCGGATTCCCGCCGCTCCCGCGCCCGCCCTGCTTCCTCGGTGCGTCTGAAAACGCACACGCGTGCTCTGTACTAACGCCCCATGCCTCCCCTGCCCTCAGAAACCGCCTCCCGGCCGCCGCTTCTGCTCATCACGCCGTCGATGCCGCCGCCGGCTTCCCGCCGCTCCCGCGCCCGCCCCGCTTCCTCGGTGCGTCTGAAAACGCACACGCGTGCTCTTTACTGACGCCTCATGCCTCCCCTGCCCTCAGAAACCGCCTCCCGGCCGCCGCTTCTGCTCATCACGCC
Source organism: Mycena belliarum (assembly GCA_029282135.1). NCBI lineage: Eukaryota > Fungi > Basidiomycota > Agaricomycetes > Agaricales > Mycenaceae > Mycena > Mycena belliarum. The sequence goes on along the minus strand of JARJCN010000133.1, from coordinate 54,608 downwards.
GTCGATGCCGCCGCCGGATTCCCGCCGCTCCCGCGCCCGCCCCGCTTCCTCGGTGCGTCTGAAAACGCACACCCGTGCTCTTTACTGACGCCTCATGCCTCCCCTGCCCTCAGAAACCGCCCCCCAGCCGCCGCTTCTGCTCATCACGCCGTCGATACCGCCGCCGGCTTCCCGCCGCTCCCGCGCCCGCCCCGCTTCCTCGGTACGTCTGAAAACGCACACGCGTGCTCTTTACTGACGCCTCATGCCTCCCCTGCCCTCAGAAACCGCCTCTCCCGCAGATCTGGGCGGTGCTGCGCCATGCCCATTGTGGCACTGCCACCGGCTTCGCCAGCGGCGTGAACTTCTTTCAGCAAAGTTGCTAGCCTTCGTGTATTATTTTCTAGCTACACCAATAGAATAATTCAATTTTACCCAACCAGTCCTTTGTACCCAACGGCTGATCACATTAAATAAGTACATAAGGGACAATTCTTTGTGTCCTTGTACTTTCGTGTGCGCCTTAACGAGTCCTTCGTCTGGGAATCTTAAGCATGGCCGATGCGCTGAAAGAGATATGAGACAATTACCTTTTGCTTGTCACCTCCTCTGTTTCGTCCGACCTCCGCTTTGTTCCTGTTCCTGCCGCAGTAGTCTGCCTTTCTTGCCTTCAGTGCTTCCAGCACTGCGAGGTCGTCGTTGGCGTTCTTCGGCGGTCTCCTATTCCTCCCTGGCCTTCCAAGCTCAGGTATAGTCGGCATCGCTCCTCCAATGGGGCGCGGCAGGATGATCAAGTCCGACGGCCCGTCTTGGTTGTGGAGACGGTTACGAGGCTTCGGCTTGGGCCGCTCACCCCCGCTCGCAACAGCCCCCGCCTTGCCCCGCGGCCCCTTATTCCCGAAAATCTCTCCCGCCATTGACAACGGCAAGGGGATGACCTCCCCGTTCGGCCCGTATGTCTGGAGAAACGTGAAGGGGGTCCGTACAGGCTTCTCGCGGGCCGGCCCCGCACGCTCGCTGTTCCCCTCCTCCCGCGAAGTTTCCGCATCATCCCCCGCGGTCGTGGCCGGAGGTCCCCTGGCTTTTGAAGCACTCACAACGCGCCTCCCTCCCCCCCTTGTCGTTTTCGCTAGCTGCGTTTTCGTCTTGGGTGGGACCTTCTTTGACTTCGGCGCGTTAGCCATGGGTCGCGACGCTGGGTAGTAGCGAGACAGGGGCTCGTCGTCTTCATCACTGCTCTGATTGCTGAAGCCCGTGCCTGGGCCGCCGCCCTTGACGCCATCGTTGTCGTCTTCCAGCCCCGCTTCCTCCCCGTCATCGCCCTCGTCGTCCTCTCGCTCGCCCTCGCCACTGAACTCGTCCATTGTGTCACGTTTTTTTCGCCGCTTCCATCGCCACACGCAGCGCGTTGGTCGCAGACACAATGGAGGGTGTCGAGCGGCTAGCTGCCCGCTTGACAGGACTCAGGGATCTTGCAAACCGCGGAGGTACCGACGACTCTGGGGTAAGAGAGCGGCGTGGAGGGCTGACCAGACTTTGCTTAGGAGGCGATGGGAGGCGCAAAGGGGATGAGAGATGCAGAGGCGTATATGGGGCCGAGAAAGGGCGGTATGGGCTCAGGACCGCTGGACGAGCTACCCCTTCAATAATGTCAGAATACCACGAAACAACGTCAACGCAAAACATACCTGATTCGAGACCGTCTGCCTCCCCTGCGGTCGCACCCGCAAATGAGAATACTTTGCTGCTGCCCGTGTCTCCGTTCATCGGCGCACCCCACCCACCCAGGTCATCACCCCAAGCGCTCACCACCCCTGATGCCTGCGCCCCAAAGGATATATCGCCCCCAGGCTCAAACGATGGCATAGGATCCATCCCGTGAGCTAGTACTGTATTCAATCCTGCGGCCGTCCTCGGACTCATCGGAATGTATAAGTCGTACCCCGCCTCGGGTAGATAGAAGGTGCCCGTGGCGGATAGTTCTGGCGCGTAGTCGTCGGGACCAGGACCAGGGGGTAATTCTGAGTCCCAAGAGCAACCTAAGGCCTCCCAGGTGTTTTCATCTAGGGGTGATGCGGCACGGGCGAGCCAGTCCCGCGGCGCTGAAGCAGCAACCGGCGGTGTAGGAGGTACCTGCGCCAAAGTTATCGGTGGCGGTAGGATCTGCGGAGCGCCAGACATGGGTGTCGAGGGTACGTGCGCTGGAGCGATTGGCGGCGGTGGGATTTGCGGAGCGCCAGACATGGGTGTCGAGGGTACCTGCGCTGGAGCAATTGGCGGCGGTGGGATGGCCGAACCCTGCGGAACTTGACCCATTGGATTGGTAGCGGTAGCGGTAGTAGCAGCGATAGATTTCGCGGACTTTCTGTGCCTCTTCGGCGCCTTGAATTGCGGCCCTGCCGCCTTTTTCTGGGCCTTGACCTTTTCGTTCGCTTTGAGCTTGACTTGTTCTTCCTCTTGGATGTCCGCTTCGCATTCCACATCCGAGTCTGAGTCGTCGCCGTTGTCGGGCAGCGCCATTGAGTCGCGCTCAAAACGTGCTTGCCCGAATTGTCAGCACGGTCACATATTCTGGAGTCAACTGCAACTCACTGTAGCACCTCGACAACCATTGGGAGAAAGGCTGACCCACATCTTGTTCCCATTTCGGATGCGACTCTCTGAATGTGTTGCCAGCCGGTGTTCGTCCGCAAGAATAGCTGCACACAGTCGCGTAAACAGACGCCAACACGTTGACGGTTAACATACACAGTGTAGTTCAGGCGGCCGCCTGAGCTCGGGGTGGGTCCTCCAAGCACGCTGAAGCCCCGCCAACCCGTCTTGGTTTGTATCAGATCATGGAAATGCTCGATTATCGCCTCCAATTGTTTTATTGAACTTGGGTGACCATCAGTCTCATAAACATATAGTCAGGAAAGCACTCACGCATCCGCCGATTCAGGAGTCAGCTTCACCGGTTCCTTCGACTCCAGCTTCTTCGCCTTGACCTTCTTCAACTCCCTCTCCATCTCTGCCGTGATCTCGTCGCTCTCATCCTCGAACGCCTCGAGCGTGATCTTACGCCACAACTTCATCCGCTCCGCCGCCAACCTCTTGAGCCTCTCCGAAGCAATCGCGTCGTTTGTATCCTCGTCGACCATCACCCACTCAAGCTCGCCAGCCTTGAATGCATAGTAGCCCCCGGCCTCCAGCGCGTCCTTCACCCGCTCTGGGTACGCCTTCTGCCAAAGCTCTATCCGTTGCGGATCACGGCGCCTTTGCGTTTCCCGCCAGAGCGCTGCAGATATCGAAAGCGTGTCATCCTTCTTCGTGGCCTTTGTCCCAGACTCGCGATCCTTTTTGACGTGGTTTCTATACCACACGCGCAGTTGCTGTAGCTTCGTTAAGACACTGATACAATCCCTCAGAACCAGCGCACCTGCTTTCGACCATTCAGGGCAACGGCCAGTTGTTCTGTCTCCGCTGGGCTCAGCTCTGTGCCCGACTCTTTGGCCGGCAGCCCGCAGGCTTCTTCCTCCGGCCATCGACCGAGCCATGCCTCGTCCAGCTTCGTAAAAAAGTCGATCTGGTCCCCACCGGCCTTGCTGGCCAGATAGCCGCCCATTTTTGAGTGGAGCCACTCCAGCTGCAGTTCATTTGCCCAGTGTTTAGGTGCCATTGCGCTATGTCGACAGGCGAGGCCAAACCGCGTTGCACTGAGTTTGTTTGGGTGAAGGACGCGTTGTGAGGAGTCTGTTTGGGTACCTGCTCATCCGCTTTTCACCTTAATTCGATGAAAATAAACTGCTGACACTTATCTTTGCCTCAGATCCACCAGTCAAGTTTTGTCCGCCCGACTATCTATCCACCATGCATAAAATAACAATAAAATTTTGACCGCGGCATTTTTACATCTGGCCGACGCGTCCTGTCTTTTCTCTGGTGCTCGTATCGCTCCGTGGTCGCTCTCGCTGCCAGATGTTAATAAACATTGTGAAGGTGCGCCGTCTTAACTCATTTCATTTTGAGATAAATGTAGAGCCTGTACTATTATTATAATGTGCCCGGCTGTGGTAACAGGACGTAATTCAATGTGCCCAGTTGCTGACTGTACAGTCAGCTATAGGTGCATTGCAATGTGCTAGGGAACAGGTGCAGCCAGCTCTTTCGGGCCGCCTTGGGGGAAAATTTTGGTTTTTTGGCACCGAAATATGCATTTTTTCGGCTTTTTGGCCCTCATAGATTGTTCTGGTTTTGTTATAATTGATGGCGCTGATGGCTCATCTCGGGGCACCCAATTCGGCCCCTTTGGCACTACAGTAATCAATTGGTGATGGCATCGATGAATTTCCGCCCTTTATACCCACATTCCCACGATGATGGCGGCACTCCCATCAGGGCCTCCCGCCGACCCACCTCGGCCCCTGGTTCCAGGTGTACAAACAACTTTTTCAAGATTGATTTTGCCTTCGCTCTCTTGCTACGTCATCTGCTGACTTGGTCCGATTCGGTTTCTGTACTCCATGACGATGTAGAGTCAGAATTACCGCGCGCGGCTCGTCACGTGATTTTCGACTTGGTCAATTTTTTTTCGGAGTCTTCCTACTGACTTTTCACGATTATTTAAGAAACAAACGACATGTATCTATGGGCACAGGTTGAACTGAGTCGTGCAGGATTGGACCAGTGCAGGTTGAGCTGCGAGTTGCCGTTAAGTGATCTCACTTCTTTCCCTTTTTAGGCTGACCACGTCTCGGCCTGTCGACCTCCTTTCCCTTTTCGCGAGCGCTTCAAGACGACACCAGATGTTAACACTTGTCTCTCGCACTGCGGATGGGCTCACCTGGCCCTGGTCTGCCGCCCCTCGTTGGTCTCGGCCGTGCTCTTCCCTTTGCTGGCGCGCTTGCTCTTCCCCCGCCTATTACCTTTGTTAGCTGTTCTTGTATTCCTCATTTGGTGTCTCACCTGTCCTCTCCGTCGTCTTTCCTCTTTCTTTTGCTACAATCCAGAAGGCCCGGTCAGTCTCTCTGTTGTCCTTTTAACACTTGTTACTCACCTGCCCGTCTCCACTCCGATAGCGTCCAACAGCTTTTGCAGCACCCATCCGACCTCTTGTACAGCCCCTTTCCATTCGACATACGCATTACCTTCCTTGCTCCCCCCCACAGCCTCGCCCCACCAGAACAGCGTAAGCATCACCTGCAGCAGTCCATTCCTGCCATGCAGCTTGCTCATCGTCTCCCAGTCTGCGTCGTCCGGATACGTCATCATCCCTGCAAGGAATGGACGGTCTGCCGGCTGCAGCGAGCGCCAGTACTTCCACCAGGTCCATACAAACGACCCAGTCTGTTCCTCGTCGCCGAGCACACCAATATCCACCCGCCGGTCCCAGTTCCGTGCCCTTGCGAGCCAACCTCTTACTTCTTTGGGCCGGTCTGCTGTTTTCATCTGCGGGCCGTCATCGTCGTAGCCGTAGGCGGCCTCGAAGTCGAAGAATCGCCCCACGCATTCAGCCCACGAGATCCCCCAGTCCTTTCCCCGTGCGAACGCAGCGTGCGCTCGTGCCAGCTCAGGCGTCCAGTCGGCACGGTCATCGCGCTGCCATGCTTCCTCAATCTTCTCGCGTTCCTCATTGTTCTCACGATCCTCTTCGTTCCCGCGTTCCTTGTTTGTCTCGTCCAGCACCAGCATGTTCGTCCCTACTATGCCACAGCCTCCAATCCCGTTATCCCCGCTCGCCCCTCCGCCGCTGTCGTTACCACCCGCGCGGACCCTGGACAGTGCTTCACCTCCATTCGCAGTTGTGTCCACCCCCTCAGCTCCGTGGCTCGCCATCAAGTTCTCCGGGAACGTGTCGTCGTTGTCGGCGCTCAGCGGCGGGATCGGTATCTCCGACCGGCTCGGCGCTGGTGTCCCAGAGCCTGGTGTGACAGCTCGGATGGCGGGCAAGGCACTCAATCCCGGGTTTGTCGTGGGCAGCGGTGTGCCAGCCAAGGAGCCCGAAGCGACCGCGCTTGTATCTCCGGACGAGGTAACTGCTACTGCCCTCGCGCGGCACTCGGCCTCCGCTATACGACGAAAAATATTAGCTTACGCCAAATAGCACGTGCATGTAATCCGACGACTTACAATAACATTCCCTGGTCCACTCCACCATGCGTGTTTCCACCTCTTGAAAGCGGGACTTGTCCCATTCAGGCCATTTCTGCGGCACCAGTCCCCGAGTTTCCCCTGCGTGCACGCTACGGGCCGCTGTCAGTTCACTGTTCCGTGCGTGCCGTAAGTAGACACCCATACCTTCGCACCCCAATGGCTCCTCCGTGTTTCCCAATCGGGCCGCATAGGAACAACGACGCACACATCCCAAAGCGTTGGTTCACTGCATCCACCAGCGGCTGTAGAAAATGTGCAGCATTCTCGAGGGACCTTCGCGGAACACGCGCTCAGCCACCTTAAAGCCACAGAGACGTGGCACTTACGCCGCCATCTCCTCGGGTGTCTTCGAAGGGCTATCGGCCAACGACGCCTTCCAACCTTTTAGCGCCTGCTCATACTCGCGCTCCAACGCCAGCATCATCTCCTCTCTGAATGCAGGCGTCTCCTGTGCCAAACACTCCCGTGTCACCGACATTCTCACCGCTACAGGCAGGGGCACTTTCTCCCCAGTGTATTCGGCGCGTCTCTCGAGCGCAGCCATCCGCTCGTCATAGTGCTCCTTCACCCGCTCTTGATAGAACTTCCGGGAGTAGAAGTGCTCGGCGTGGGCGCGTTGAGGCTTTGGGGGTGCGCCGTCGAGCACTCCCACGAACAGTTCCTGGAAGGCAGCCTTGTCACTCTTCAAAAGCCCGCCGTATTTCGCGCGATACCAGTTGCCAATTCGCTGCGCATATGCCCTGTAAGTGCCAGCCACAGACTTTGAAGCGCTAGCTTACCGTTCGCAAGGTCTGAAAAGCTTTCTTTCTCCCCGCATCCTCTGGTGTTTCTTTGCGGTGCACTACCTTGTTTGCGTCTTCGTCTAGGGGATCATCGATATCGAACTCGAGGTCCTCGTCATCTTTCAAGTCCAACCCGTACTTGATTTCGTATAGCCGTGCAATCTTCGTATAAAAAAGCCCGGAAGGTCCTCCTCCCTTCTGTTCCGCGGCTCTCAGGTACTGATCTTTCCTCTTCGAGAAAAATTCCAGTTTGGTGCCCCAGACCCACGAATTCGGTCCAGGGACTTGCTTCCCGTCGCCCTTTTGATGACGTCGACCATCGGCCTTGCCTTTGCCTTTTGGCTCTCGCCGAACAATCCCGCGCTCCACTGGGACGGCAATTTCATTCTCCAGGCGGGGCGGCAGCACAAGTGGGTCAGTGGTGGGGGATTCTGGCGGAGCGGGCGGGGGACTTGGCTGTTGGGGCGGCGAACCGGGCGGTGTTGTCTGCAGCAGAGGGCTGGCGCGCTCGTTATAGGGCAAGCTTTCCATGATAGCGCTCACGTTTCACGTGTGTCTTGTTGCTCCTTCAATCTTGAATCACTGATGTCGCTTCACCTCCAAAGTCTCAGATTCTGCCCCAGTCCGTTCATTCAAGCATGTAACATTGTAAAATTTAATCCGATATGCAATATACCCCTTCCGCAAAATCCTGCGCCTCATCGTAGTCCGCGGTCGACAAGATCCGTGGCTTCGCCCCGTCCTCCACAGCCGACATGAAAGCGGCCTTCGCCTGCGCCCTGCACACGACTCAGCCCTGGAAAAATCAAGAATGCCAAAAGAAAAGGTGTTACCGAGACGAGTAGACGATGCCGCCCCGCCAAATGGCATAAAACTGCGCGAGCATGGGCAGCTCGCGCCAGGATGTGCTGACCCTCGAAGCTCTCGACACTCTCGAGACACTTGACGCTCTCGAGACGACTGAGTCGCTGGTAGCGCTATGGCCACGGTGGGCTGTCCGCAGGGGCAAGGACGCTGAAGCCAGATTGGGCATGCAATATTCTTGCCTACACTCGGAAGTCAATCAGGGTTTTGTTCCAGACATATCACTCACAGCTGTGCCTGCAAAGCCGGGTCCACAGCACCCGTTGCAGGACGGGACAGGGGTTCTGCTGGGTGGGGATGCACTCCCAGAGCACAGTGCAACTGCCACTCCTCAATGCAGCCGGGAACCGAATTGTGTCCTCGCTGCGACCCGGAAGGATACCCGCTCACCAGCGCCTGCACCACAGTCCTCGTCAATGTCAGCACATTCTGATTATCTTTTCAATGAAAAGAACACTTACCAATTCCTGAAGATTCCGACCTGTCGGCCTTGCGTTACCAAGTAAAAGGGATAGCCGCCCGCTAGAGCAGAATCTTCGGTTGCTGACTTGTGCAGCTTTGGGAGGCACCAGTATCGTGAGTCGTGGTCCGGATTGACGGTGTCCGGGATTACATCCTCCGGCTTCATGTTGGTAGGCTGCAACCTACTGCTATGTCCACTGCTCATTGTGAGGTAGATGTCGAGCAGAGAGCCGCACACAATCATGAGATGCCCCAAAATGGAAATCACGGACTTTACCGTCCGTGACCTCTTTTCTTCAATCTCTCTCCTGGTCCATGGTCCGTACCGTATATTTCATCCCAAACACCGACGAGTGGGCTCTGCTGCTTACCACGTGGCCACCTGCCGGAATGACCCCCGCTCTCTTCCCCGCGACGCGTCTTGTTGACGGCATCCAGGTCGCTGGACACGAGTTTTCTGAATTCTCGACACCATTCTTCACCATGGCTCCCGGGGACTCCGACCTTGTCGCTGCAGCCTCGCATCTGGCCTGGGACCTCAAGTTGGCCTTCCAGGGCACTTATTCCCACTCCCCCTTGCACCCTGATCGCGTTGCTGGGACGCCCGGATTCACGCGCGACACACGTCGCCTCCAAGCTCAGCTCGGTCAGTTCATGCCCGTTCTTGTGTCATGTTACTTATGGACCCCCCGCTTCGCAGCCTGCGCCCATGCCGTATACCTTATCTCTGCAGGCCTTCGTTGCCGTGCTAGAGAGGCCGTCGCAGAAGCCACTGCCGCACGTGAAGCCGAAGTGCTAACTGCGCGCGAGGCTGAGGAGCATTTTCTCGCTGCTTGTCTGTCTTTCATCCGCATTCCCAATCTGATCCTCACCCATTCCTGCAGTCCTCCCCCTTTCCACGCATGGCTACCTATCCGCCTGGCTTGATGTCCCCGCAGAGGCCCTGGCTTACGTCGGCACGTACCCCGGCTACCTCCCTGTCTGCACCCAGGACACCCAGGACGTGGAGGACTCCGACAACGACAATGCGAGCACAATCACCACGACTGCCACCCTCAGTGACAACGAGGAGATGGGCGACGCGGGATGGGGCACGGGCGACGCGGGATGGGGCACGGGCGACGCGGGATGGGGCACGGGCGGTGGTGGCTGGGGCACGGGCGACGTCAGCGGACAATGGGACTCTGACTGGCTCCCCCCCCGCTTCTGGAAGAGCCAGTCTCGCCATGGGCTCCGCGGCCGCAGGAGCATGGGCCGTACATTTCGAGGGCCTTGCACCAGCCGTCGTCGCCCGGCCCCTAGGAAGCTGACGCCTCTCGAAAGCGCCCGCTACATAGCATCTTCTTAAAATACTTTCACGCTGTCTTTTGAGTGCAAAAAAAAAATCTGTCATTCTTCATGTGCTGGGCAAGCTATTCTAAAATGCTAAAACCCCCCCCTGGCCCGGATGACCAGTTTTGTGCGCTGCGCCTGATTCGAAGCCCTCTGCAGTTTGTCAAGTTCTTCTTCTGTGTGTTCAGCCACAAAGTCCCGAAAGTCGGCTAGCTCCTCCTTCCATTCAGGGTAGCGACCTACGGTGTGGTGATAGAGAAATTCGACGTAATCGTCGTCGAACGGCGGCAGGTCGCCGACACACGGATACGGGTGCTTGCGTCTAAAGCACTCCATCTCGGCTAAGTCTTGCGCGCTGGGGATGCTGGGGTGCGGGGTAACCCTAACCACCTTGACGGTATTACAGTACTCTCGCCACTCCTGGAATTCATCCCTGTAACGGGTTAGAGCTCAATTGAAAGACACAGGAGGCTCTAAGACTTACGTCGCACGGAATTCGCGGCATTCACATTCCATGAATTCCTCATAGGTCTGCCCTCGCTCATTTCTTTCAGTTTCAGTGGTCGACACCTTGCGCTTCTCGCGCAGCCTGCCCAATGAGGCAGGAAGTCAGCAATGCCGAGGTACTTGAAGACTTGACATACCGGCGCATACGATCCTTGGCCTTTGCGCGCTCTGTTTCAGTATTCCTGTACAAAATTAGTTGGGACAATTGAAGCCGAGCTCGCGCATACCTGATACGATAATTAGCTTGTGCCTGGGCATGAAGGGAGCGACGTTTTTGGGCGGCATCAGCAGCTGGTGGGGTCTCGAGACTCTCTGCGCTTGCAGTCAGATTTTCCGACATTGTGTTCGTGATCATTTTGGGCGGGAGGGTCCCTTGCAATTATGTCAATGTTTTTGATCCATACTATGTGCCATTACTTACCTATGATATTGTACGATTGCTGATAATACGGTGAGTGACCTTTGTTCGTGATTGCTTGACTGACTACCTACGTTTCTCTCATCCCAGGGCCACATGCTCAAAGACACGCTCTTGTCGTTGGAGGCCGCCACAATCATTGTCTACCTTTGCTGGGCCCACCTACTGCGCTGCGCGCTGCGATTCAGGACTCCCAATTGTTAAAAGCGCGGCAACGCCTTTTTTTTTTTGGGTAAGCAAGCCATCTGCTGGAGCGCAAAGCTCAGTGCATAAGGGCAATATATTACAAAAAGAAAACTCCAGAGATTCATGCGTGTGCACAATCGGAGGAGGCGGCTTGTAGACTTGAGGAACTACTGTGTTGTCCTCCGATGGTTAGAGCCGGAGGCGGATCCACCCCGGCGAGACCCTGACCACGAGATTATTCATCAATTACGCTTGAACTAGTTAGCTTGGGATGGATACATACCTTAGCCAACTCCGTGAGTCCGTCGGAGCGCGATCTGAGTTGTGTATTATTTGTAAGACCTGATGACATGTGGCTGTGGGACCGATGTTTCTGCCGACACAATGCCGAACCCTCGACACAGTTAACTCAAAACCAGCTTCAGCCTCAGGCAGCACCTCAATGTCCCGCCTAGCCTGACTGCTATTGACACTCACCCGCATACTGCTGCTATTGAGGCTCAGTCCATAGCACTTCCGGATAAACCTTGGCACTCCTTGGCAACCCGCAATAGCCTGCGTTCGCAACTCTAGCGAGTGCCAGCGCTAGCGCGTTCGCAACTCTAGCGAGCCCTTCACGCGACGACAACAAATCCCTGGATACAAATTGTGATGCTTGTTGCCGCATCAGACTGCCATCGCAGGCCCGAATCGCTCCGGCCCAGGGCCATTGGCTGGTATACTCCAGTACTATACGTGCAACACTCTACCACTCTGACGCAAAAATCGAAAAAAAATCTTCCGCCTCATGCACAGTCTAACTAGCCATAACTAGTGCCACCCCCAGAGCTCAGCGTAAGTTAAAGTAGGCCTCACGTTGGAGTCTTTCACATGGGTCCCCTTCGCTTACCCGGCTATCCAGGTGCCTTATCCCTGTGGCACGGCGGCCAAAGCGGAAACTGCACCTCGAACGGGATGATCATGCCGGGTCAACGGGCATACGGTCCCATGTGTGGTGTGCAAGCGGCGGGTGTGATCAACAAAAAAAACTTCGGGTGTCTTTGCTTTGTACGCATCGAGTTGCCCCCCTCGTCGACCAATTATGAACACCTCTCGTCTCAAGGGTTCGTCCCCTGCAAATCCCTGGGTCCTGGGTGACAGCGGCCAGCTGGCGCTCTTGCGTATGCCTTTCCTGTGCTTCCTCAGCGCATCACAAAATGACCACACTCTGTTTAGGGCCCAGCGTCCCAGCAGGGGCTGGGATAGGAACCAAGGCCCTTGCCCAACTGCGTCTGGGTGCTGCGAACGGGGTGGCTGCCATGCGCAAGCCAATCATCTTCAAAGGGCCTCCCTCGGCCATCATCAGACGGCCTCCTCTGGGGGTCATCTCTGTGCCTGCGGGCGGGGCTACGCGGTCCACGACCTCAATCCGAGGGGCGCGCGAGAACGCGACGCACCCCACTCGTTCAGGCTCAGGCGCGTCTTCGGCCACGCGCCCATCTACCCGCCGCGGGACAACAGGTCCTACAAAAAAAAACAGCCGCCATCGTGATGTAATGACTCCGCCGCCGCCGGTCGACCGAAATGCCCCACCATCTCGCGCTGCGACGCGCATCCGTCGAAGGTGGGGCAATCCGCCCATCACGACCCTGGGTCGTGTAGATGGAAGGGGGCTCGCCCACGATGCTCACTACGTGGATGACGTTAGGCCAGACGTCTACGGCACCATCGACAAGCTCTATGAATGCGGGATTTGTTGGGGCATGAAGTCGCACCCCGTCACGTAAGCACTTCAATTTTCCTGCCGTTTACGCTTGAAATAACCTGGTTTCTTATTCAGTGGGAAATGCAAACATAGCTACTGCTTTGTTTGCATTAGGTTCTGGCTGGACGAGCACAGCACCTGCCCCGAATGTCGCGACGTCTTCAAATTCCCGCCGCATCAGGTCTTGGCCGAGGAGAAGGCCATCGCTGCAAAGTATCCCGATTGGGTGGATCACAGTCAGGTGACATTTTCTTGGAGCGGGGTCAAGTTCCCCAGGGCATAAACGACGTACTATACATAGTATAGATACTTACTCTGAACGTGTCGCGGCCCAAAATGGTCCAAATATATATCTTGCACTTTGTTGACAGCATGGTTTGACGTGGGATTCCGAAGGATGTGGCTGTGCTCCTCCCATTTTCGACTCGTCTTGCCGGCTATGACTGGACGTCGTGGAGGGAAGCGCGCAGCCGCGCCTCCAACGATGTACGTGCATCAGCCCCATGTCTCTGAGGTTCTTTCGGTCTCACAGGACGGGCGCCGCGGGTTCTCAGCGACAGGTGTGGTCCACACGCAAGCAGATACGCCGTCGTATTGGCAAGACGATCCGGGCACCAATGCCGCTCTTGAAGCCCCGGATTTCAGCTACTGGATGGGAGATGATTCCCTGCCAGTGGATGTTCAGCCTCCCGTCCCAGGGGGCAAGAAGGCTCGCAACGAGAATTCGGTATGTTAAGGCATTTTCATGACACCTAAGCGGTTCTGAGGCTTTTTTGGCAGGATTATCCCCTCAAAGCTTTCATGGAATTTCGCGACGAGTTCCTGGACGAGATGCTGCGTCTGGAGGGGCGCGGCGAGGATATCGCGCACGCCCAATGTGCGGGATGTGGAACGCCGGACCCCACGTTTCGCTGTGCTCGCCAGCTTTGCCATGGGGCACACATGAGCTGCCGCACTTGCATCGTCCAACAGCATAGGCTGCTCCCAACCCATTGGATTGAGGTATGCTTTTTGGGCCATGTGGCACGAGTCACGCTGACACTTTGAAAGGAATGGGACGGAGAGTTCTTCAGGCCCGTTTCACTCAAGGACTTGGGTCTCGTAGTGCAATTGGGCCATCCACCTGGTTATAACTGTGGGACTGCCGTTGACGGACACAAGAACTTTTGTGTGATAGACGTCACGGGTGTACACACCGTCAAGGTCCGCTTCTGCAAGTGCGATGCTCGAGTCGAGAATCGCCAGCAGCTGATGAGGGTTCAATGGTGGCCGGCGTCGGTCAAGCAGCCGCAGACGTGTGCAACATTTGCCGTCATACGCTTATTCCGGCTTCTCAATTGCCAGGGGAAGGTTTCAGCACACGACTTTGTGCGCTCCCTCGAGCTGTTAACCAACAATGATGGGCTGACTCCAACCCCAGTACGTCCAATGTCCAATCGTTGCACAGGTACAAGGAATCTAATCTCGAAGGCGACAGGACCGGCGCCGCGCGTTCAGAAACATCATTCGGCAGTACCGGATGACCTTAATGATGAAGCGAGCGGGGAGAGCCCATTCACCTTCAGGCGTCCATGGCACGGGACAGGGGGAGCTTGCCTTGGCGTGCAGAGCGTGTCCGCAGCCGGGGCGCAATCTGCCTGATGGGTGGGATACGGTCGACTGGGATCGAATGCCCGAGGATCGACGGTATGTTGCAGACATCTTGCGGACGTGTACCGACTAACTTTTCGATAGATACATCTACTTTCTCTTTCTGGCGCAGGACTGCAACTTCCGTCTGATCAACCGCGATGTTTCGACCGCCGCCAAGGACCCTATCATTGGCGATGGCCTCGGTTACTTCGTGAACCATGCGAAGTACACAGAGTTCCTGCGAGCGCACGTGTCTGAGGAGGAGATCTCCTCCTGCTCGGGCTTTCAGGCGATGTTCCTAGCAAACAGGAAGCGCGTCAAAGGACTTCGGACCACTGGCGTCGGCGGCGTGACCTGTGCCCGTCATAATATGTGGCGACCTAACGGAATAGGTGACCTTCAGCTGGGCGAACGGTAAATTTTGATTTTCTGTGTCTGTTGGGCGCGGTTTCTGATGCTAGTGTGCAGGTTTTGCAATATGGACTTCATCCTGTTGTCCGCCGTGCTGCAATGCATTATATTCTACCTCATTCTGTCTTATGACATCGCATGCCAATTTGGCAAAAACTTTTGGACTCGGATGCTGTCCCTTCCCCCCGAATTCCATCTGACGCTCCCGCACGACCGTGTCTGGTTCAAGGTGCCCAATTTTCACCTCCCACCGCACAAGCCCGCTTGCCATTCGCCGTATTCATTCCATTTCATGTGGGGTGCGGGGCGTACACATGGGGAGACTGTAGAACAGAATTGGGAGTTTACAAACGGCGCGGCGGCTTCTACAAAGATGATGGGGATTGGCGGGCGGCACGTAACGCTGGAGGACCTTTTTGGGTTCCACAACTGGCGGCGCCTGGTCTCGTGGCGGGGGATATTCAAGAGGCGGATGACGGAAAACGTGGAGGAGGGTCAGATCCACCGCGATGCTTTCGAGGCGTTCAACACGGCACTGCAGGAGCAGGTCCCGGAGCTCGTTGAAAGGTGGCGGGCTTGGGTCGCGGACTGGGAATCACGGCAACACACGACTTCGACCGAGTCGCCGTTTGTTGTGGAGGAGAAAGGTAAGCCATTCGTTGATGGCTGGGGTGGGACCTTGACAGTGTCGCCTAGGTATGACCATGAAGGATATTCGCTTGAAGCTGGCGCGGGAGGAGCTTTTGCGTAATGGGGAGGGAGTGGAGGTCGAGCGCGAAGATACGCCAAGCACCTTTGTCATCATGGGGCTAGAAATAGAGGAGTCCCAGTAAGCGTCTCAGATAACCGTGATGCAAATGAAACTAACGACGTGTGAAAGACGCTACCTGGCGATCGACGTCAAGGCAATCGCAAATCCCACTCCGACCCAGGAAATTGACTTTGTGAAGCGCCGTGGGGCAATTTTGAAGCGGATCCGGGCGTTCCGGAGGCTTCAAAGGACGTACATGCCCAACGTACGGCGGTTTCTGACCATCTCGCAACGGGCCCTTTGGGACACGGAGGCGGACCGAGATGCGGAGGCGATCAGGCTTTTCATGCCTTCGGACATCGCCGACAAGGTCAAGCGACTGAAGGCTTGCCCCCAGCAGTTGGCGGACGTCGAGGCAGAGCTGCGCGAGGGCGAGGGGCACGAGGCACTGGAGACGATTCGCCAGGGGCTCCGGCTGAGGACCATGACGAATCGCTTCAGGGTCCGGAATATGACCGGGCAACGAGCGCTGACGCGTGGCCAGGGCGTTCTGCGCCAGAATAACGTGCGCATCCATAAGGCGAAACTGCGCTACCGGTACGCGCGGAACGCGCTGCTGCGGCTGAGGGGGAATGGTGAATGGGAGCGGAAGCTGCAGGTGCTGGAGGACAGCGATATCCGTGCTCTCAATGAGCGGGCGCTGACGGAAGAGGAGAAGTCGCAGCGAGAGACGGTGCACGACCTTCGCGATGTGGAGGAGGGGGGTGTGGGAGCGTACGGGGTCGTGGCGCTGGGTGAATCCCGACGTACACTGTCTTGGATTTGGTATACCTCCAAGGCGGGCGTGCCGGAAGAGGCCGAACTGGTCGA
The DNA here is from genome assembly GCA_029282135.1 of Mycena belliarum. Lineage (NCBI taxonomy): Eukaryota > Fungi > Basidiomycota > Agaricomycetes > Agaricales > Mycenaceae > Mycena > Mycena belliarum. The sequence goes on along the minus strand of JARJCN010000133.1, from coordinate 38,538 downwards.
AGGTACGTGCACTTTCTTTCCCTTTGCTTCTTGCTCGAGCTGATTTCCGAGGTAGCTCTCCGCGTGGAATGGTGCAAGGCGTACGCGCGTTCGCGGCGCTGGACCGAGGACACAGTCCTGGTGGAGGAGGAGATGAGACGGACAATCGAATATGGGGTTGGCGAGGCTGCGGCTTGGCTGGAGCGGGCAACCGGACGAAGCAACGTCGATGATGTCCTGGGAGAGGGGCTCAACGCGTACGCCAAGGAGCAGGCGGATCGCGAGGCAAGGACGTGTGAGCAGCTGCGAGGCAACTGGATGCGTGTGCGCGAGCGAGGCCGCGCATTTCTAGCTGGCGAGACGGGCCCGAGCGCGCACGTCGTAACGCATGCTGAGGAGGAGCGTCAAGCGGAAGCGGATGATGATGATGATGACGAGGAAGGGGAGGGCGATGAGGTGGAGCGTCCTGACTACGAGGAGGACGAGGAGGAGGACGGGATGCTTGATTGAAGGGGATGAGGGCGTGCACGGGATAGTGGGGATTGGGGTCCAATGGGGCGGCGGCATGCGGGCACCGGCGTTCTGTTGCTGGGATGATTCACGCTGGGTCAAGACACTAGGCACATGGCTGGGGGGGATGTCCCGTCACCGGCATTTCCTTTTCGGGCCCAGCCTGTGCAGGGCGGGGGGGGCTTTTTTTTTTGGCGGCCGCTGCGCGGGGCGATGGGACGGGACGATGCTGGGGCCGTGTGGCTGATGGCTAATGGGTACCAGGGGGAAGGGTGGGATCCGGCTGTGCTGGCCATCCGGGATTTGCCGGCTGGCACTGACGCGCCCTCGGGATTTGCCGGCCCCCGTGCCCAAGGCGCCGAATGTCCCACGCAGCCTCATGGACTGATATCAGATTAGAGATATACGGAATGATTCATATGATGGGGACCACTGTTATTGTAAGCGAGGGATATTATGATAAATTGATGGGAATTGATGGGATGCTGGTTTGTGAGGTGGGGATGCCTGATTGCGCTGTGAGCCGGTTTTTGCCGAACTATATTTTACAGATAGGCCAACCTAATACAGGTTGGTTGAGGGTTTACGGACACATTTGAATGCACTGCCAGCTGACTGATCGGTGGAGCGTTGGGCACATTGTAACGTGCTTGTCAGCAGCAGCTGGGCACATTGCAATGTGGCTACTTTCCATGGTGGAGATAAAATATTCACCATCTTTTGTTCTGTCCTAATTCAGCGCATCTCAAATCTCAATCCTCGATCGCTCCTTCCTCGATTCACATCACGCATCAAGCGCGCATTGCTCCCAGCCCTTCCCAGCCACAAGCATACATAAACTAGCCCCCATTCCGCCTCTCTCCCCTCCCCACCCACATCAGCGCTCCCACAATGGTCGACACCAGTCAAACCCACCCCGACATTGCGGCCCTCGTTTTCCAGGTCGCACTGCTGTCCCAGTCTGCGCTTGCTCTCGCCCAGCGCTCTGTCGAGATCCACAGTACGTCTTTGCCACACCGCCCACTTTGTCGAACTCATTTTTTCCCTTCCCAGCTCAACTACCCTTGGCCTTCCAGGCTGCGGTGGCCGAGGCCGTTGCCGCCGCCCTTCGTGAGCTCATCTTGCAGTCCGTGCACCTTATCTGATACATCGTCTACAGCTACGCCCAATGTTTGGACTTCGGGCACCCCCCGCACTCCAGACGAGGTTGAGGCCGCGCACCCGCCTGGATCCGGCGACGATGTTGCCTACCACGTCGTCTACGCTGGTAGGGAACCTGGCATCTATTCCAGCGTGTCAGTCGTTTCTTTGATGGTCAATTATTCCCTCACTGACCAAACAATCTGACAGTCCCCAATCCGATGCTCAAGTCCATGGGGTGCCGGCTGCGAAGCGATCGCGCAAGGGCAGCCGCCGTGAGGCTCTGGCGTTCTACCGCCTCATGTACGAATCGCAGCAGGTAGAGAAGTGGGTCGAGTCGCTCCCCGACGCCTGATATGTCAGTCTCTTCATTTCCACTTCTGCTGTTTTTCTTCAAGGCTCCTAACGTCCTTTGCAGTCGCCGCGTACGATAATGCTCGAGTAGGGTAGTTAGCACTTTCCCTGGAGTAATACATTGTCGTCTGTTTGTTACGAAAGTGATCAGACGGCTCCTTGAACCTCATTCGATACCCGCGACGCTCGCTCTGGATACACCGTGACGATTCAATCAGAAATAAAGTGTGAATAATACGGCTGGACCACATCGAATTAACTACCACAAACTCTCCTCCCATTCCTTCACACCGTTGAAATGGTCCCAGCATGCATATCCCCCGACCTGGCAATCGATGCATCGCCCACACAGGCCTTCCCCGTCGTCGCCGCCATGATCACACTCCTGCACAGTTGGACACTTGCCACAAATGCCGGTAGCCTCAGGTCTAGGCGCGCTGATCACGCGTGGGATGTTGGGTACAGGCCCTGATGGAATATATCGATAACCCCGAAATATTCTGGGGCGGGGCGCGGCCGGTACCCTGTTGGCTGCTTAGTACATGATCTGTGCATGCGGACAATGTCGGAGGCTTACAGTGGTAGCCCATCAATGGAAATTACCATTACCGCAGCAGTTCCGGTCGCCGGCTGCTCGTATTCTTCGGAAACGGGGCTGCTTCTACTAGTTTTAGCGAGATAGCATCAGTTTACCCGGCAGGAACTTGTGGAAATCACATACCGACATGTCGACATCTCGTTTGTCCGAATCGGGGCCTGTTCCGAGTCTGCGGGTCCAGGGCTCGCAGACGTCTCCCCCAGTGACGGATGTACTGCCGCTGCGGGCCCGACCAGGCCTGACATTGTCGCAAGAGTCTCCGCGACAGAAACCTCATCGTTAGCCCTTACCATGTGTGACTCGCAGCAATCCTTGTTCAAGGCGGGGTGATAATCACCCTCGCCCTCCGCGCCCATGTCGCTGCAGCATTCCTCGCTGTCAGAACCCCGGAAGTCTTTATTATCGGAGGATCCATTTGCCGCTACAGAATAGTTAATGCACCATTGATTTTGTGTAAGGGTGGGCATCGCTCACCCGCCTCCATTATCAGCTCATACTGATAATCACTGCACAACTCGCTATTGTGTGAAGTGAGAAAAGCCCCACAGTAAATTCACCGTGATAGACGTACTCCATGTTAAGGCGCGCCCTGGCTTCGTCTGCAGAGCTGAGCAGATTCTCGTCCTCGGAAGGGAATCTCGCCTCATTCGGATCCTCCCCATTTTAATGAGCAAGTCAGTAATATTCGGCGGAGTGCGTAGAGGACACACCTTGGGCTTGGTTTAGACGCCTTCACAGGGTCCCATTTACGCCTTGCTGCCTTAACAGAAGCCCTGCGATATAATCGTTGTGGCCCGTTCCGTGGTACATGGGCTTGAGATTGACCGTACCTTTTTTCTGCCATCTTTACACGTTTCTTCTCCTTGACGCCTGGATTACTTCACACAATATACACACATTAGTAGTCTTACGAGCCCAAAAAAATGTGGGCAACCTCACTTTTGATAGTAGCGGCGGTCTGCCGCTCGCCGACGTTCCCGCCTCTTCTCGACAGCCGTCTTCCAGCTGACTATTGTTGGCACAGCTGGATACGTATAGCCATCATATCCGTACTCACTCTTCATCTGGAGGCTCTGTTGCATTGTTCCCTGAGGGACCTGGGGAGGGAGATGCGGGCATGATGACGGTAAGAAAGACACAAGATTTGTGCCTATTAGTGCGTGATTGAACGGTCGGTTTGCAACCGGTGGCCCACCCAAGTGCTACAGGATGATCGCCAGTCTAATTTTTGGACAGAAGATTAGGGTCCAGCTGCCCGCTGCTTCCGAGCTCTCACAGCAAGCCTCGAAAATTATGCTGGCCATTTCTCAATTGCATCTCGATGTTGCCGGTCTATTTGTCATCCCGATGACCTCAGTGACAGATGTGACATCAGCCCTTTCCGACCTACCTTCCTCATTACCCCCCGCCCTTTCATCCACATCCTATATATGCGGTGCGCACAAGTAAGTATGGCAGGATAATTTACCATACTCTGGGCATGTTTTTTGAATTTTGCGTCCCTCTCAACCACGGGGGCAACACAACCACGCCAACTCCCCATTTTCAAACTCAACTAATCTGGGAAACAAATAGATAGAATGAGACGGAGATCCTAATCGAATGTCATGAAGCCACGTCTAACTGACCTACAGCTTAAACCAATTCCAAAAGGCCGTATTACCAGATGCCGGCCCCACTTTATTTTTCAAAATTAAATTTGAAGGCTGCACACTAGTTGGGGACTACATAGTAAGCTATCTGGCGCCTCGAAATTTATTCCCTGGCCGTCATTCCCTCAAGAGCCAACGATCTTATCGTTTCCGATGCAGACCCCTATTCAGTCAGGTGATCGTGGAGTCGCTTGTTGATACCCAGCCACCGCCGCCATTCGTCCGCTACCATACAGGTCCTTTCGCAACGTCGCCCACACCAGCACGACACTCAGTTGTGTTTCCCGTGAGTCGCGAACCTATTCGTTGTCTAGTCTGGGACCCGGACCACAGTAGCGTGCGATGAGTCTTACCAGAGCGCTCTATGGCGTTGCCGTGGGCGACCATTCCGGGTCCCAGACTAGACAGCACGCCAGCCTACAGTAAGCTTACCAGTGCCATAGCGACAATGGCGCGCTCGACGCGTTCCGGGACGGTCTTCTCGCCTTACGACCTCGACCACATGCGCTACAATGCCACCTGTGACGACCCGCAGGTCATCGACTGCGGAGTCTCCCTCGGGCCGCAGCTCCAGTTATCCATAGCAGCTGCAGACCATCGTGCTGATCAATTCGAGAGCGTTGCTGTCGGTCCGGACGTTGGGGACACGGATGATGAGTGGGAGGACTTTTTGCAGCTCTCCTCGCGCCCTTGCTCACCGCTCTCTGAGCTCTCTGAGCTCTCAGACGTTTCTTCGCCTTGCTCCCGTCCCCCATCGCGTGCGCGCCCACCCTCCCCCGACGCTGCCGCCACTCTGCCCTTGGAAATCGCTCTCGACCGTACTGGGGGGTCAAGCCCACTCCAGGCCGAAGATATCGAGTATCGGCGCCGCCACCACTCTGCCGCTATGCGTCGCGCACGCAGACGACAGGCCCGCGCTGCCAAAGCCACACCATTCGAGAAGAGACCGTCGCTCCGCCACTGCCATGGTGCACCCACGACCGAATCTACTGAAGCCTCCGCCTCGACCCTTCCGCATGCCGACACGGCTTGGATAGGTATGCGGAACCGTCGCGGCCCTCACAAGTTGTCGACCGTTGCGGAACTGGAGGCGGCTGGGGTGAAAATTGTAAAATGGGACGGCAGGTATGCTACACGCTCTCCAGCATCACTATCTCCGACCATCCTTCACAGGTGTCCGCTCGTCATCGTTGACAAGGACCAGCGGATTGTGGGTGTGTTTGTGGGTAAACCCGCTGATCCACAATGGGACAGCGAAGTCATACCAGGTGCTTGCCGCGCAATGGAGCGCGCGTCGAGGGAAGCAAAGGCTACTGATGCTAGGGCGTCCGCGCCGCACCGCCGGGGTAAATTTACCGCAATAAGCTCTGGCGTCTCCTTCGGCGGGGGGCAAAAGGTAGGGTCTCATTTGTATACTCAGTAGTTGTCTGCAAATAAATTTCAAAAGGTGCCTGGAAATCTTGTACATCCAAAATGGCGCCAGCGTCTCATTGCGCGCCTATTGAAAAACAAGTACATTCGGCGTATCGCGGGCTTCCAGTCGAGTAAGCACCTATACCGGCTAAATGATTTGGACTGATTCTTGGCGCCCAGGCGCCTTTGCATACTGGGCGCCAAAGGTTTACAAGGAATATGCCGATACACTCCAACAACTTTTCACTGAATACCCGGGGCTTGAACACAATTTTCGAAACTCAATCTTCCCAGCGGTGACCTTCAATTGTAGCCCCGACAGCGTGAGCCTCAGCCATGTCGACTTCAATAATAATCCGGCAGGTTGGTGTGCCATCACCTCCGGGGGCCGCTTCGATCATACATCCGGCGCACATCTGCACATGTCACCATTCAAGGTGGCGGTGGAGTTCCCATCTGGATCAACATCACTAATTCTGTCGGGTGCGATTGAGCATGGCAACACCCCGATTTTGGACGGCGAGACCCGTTTCTCGATGACACAATATGCTGCAGGCGGCCTCTTTCGCTGGGTGAAGTATGGTTTCAAGTCGGCAAAGGCGTTGTTAGCGATGAAGGGCGGGAAGCAGATACGGGCGGCATACAATGGTGAGGCGGGATCTCGGTGGGAGCAGGCGCTAAATCTATTTTCCACGCTTGACGGGATCGATTGCGATAGACAGAATGTGTTTAGCCAAGCGAGCGTGAAGGCATGATTTACACTGTTACGCACATTGTGATTGGGTTGCCGTGGGACGAAGTAAGCTCAATATGGCTTCTTGTCTGCATTGGCAAAACATGGAACTCGCCATTGGAAACCTGACCGCTGTGACATTCAACAGCCCGCTGATCATTCACATGTAGTTATGTTACACAGCGATGTATCGATCTTGGTAATTGGAATGAGGGTCAGCGTGCTCTTCTCGCCACAGCTCATCCAAAGTCATCACTTCATGAGCACGGTGACTCAGGCTAAGCGAAGAATGGAGGAACAGGAAAGCTTGCGCCCTGCAGCGAGGAGGCGATTCGAGAGCGAGGGATACCGCAATGGGGAGGAGTCCGAGTCCATGGTGGGACACGACCTGAAACCTGATCTGCCAGGTATGTGTTCGGCAATGATCAAGGAAAATAAACTTGATCCACGCACCACAGCTCCATCCAACGAAATGGAAATAGCAGTGGAGAAGCGTGCCATGCAGTTGTCGTACCTGAAGCGTCGCCGCTTGCAGCAGAAGATCCGTGAGGCGGCGGTGGCCGAGATTAGAGGTCGCAACCAGGCATGATTGGGGGGATTATCGAAGAATATGATCATTTGCCTTTGCTGGACACAGTCATTTACCATGGCGCAAAACACTCAGTTCGCCACTCCGAATATTCTGGCCACGACCGCCAAATTGCCTGTTGTTCACCCGAAAGGCTATGTCGCAGGAGCCGCTGTCATTGCACGGGTTGCAGAGCGCGCGCGTGCTCGTCGGGCAGATGAAGAAAGCAAGGCGCTCAAACAAAGTGAGCTGCGCCGTTGCTCTGCATATCGTGCTCTTATTCCGTTACTTGTAGAGGCTTTGCACTGCCTGGACACCAATCAGCCGTTCGACCAGGCGTTGCAGAGCTGGATAAACCCATTGCAAGCTCCGGTGCCGGTGGAACGTCCCGAAGGATATGTACCTGGAGGTGCTGTGCGTGCGCGGGTTGGAGAGCGCGACCGCATTCGAAAGGAAAAGATTGCCCGCTTGGAATGGTACCGAGAACAAGGGAGGGCAAAGCGCAAGTTCTGGATCTTCCATAAGCCCTATCCGACTGCTCCAGCGCCGTCGCCAGGCTTGGAAGCCAGGCGCAAATTGGCTGAGAGAGACGAGGATATCGCTAGAAAGGCGCGCGTGGCCCACCTGGAGAACTTGAGGTACGGTGGGAAGGGGAGCACCAGGAAGGGTGCAATTGTGAAGCGCGCGCAATGATGATTATAAAAATTGTTTACGTTGGGTAGTCCTGGACTTGCATAAAATCGAGCCTGTGGCATAATTTTGGAGAGAATTGCTTGATTATTTGAGGGGGAGTCGGACGCGCTCCGGCTTAACGAGTTCTCACTCAAGTCGGACTTGTGGAGTTCAGTTGTGCCACATGACGAGATCACGTGTAATGTTTTTGCCTTGGTGACTTCGTCGACTCAATTTTCGGGTTTCCTCGCGAGAACAACATCGCTTTGCCTAGCACATCGGCGGTGGTCTAATCGTGTACTATCATCCTCCGCCATCCTAGCGCCTTCGCCCTCCCCTATTTCTTTGTGGGCATCAAGCGACTGTCAGAGCCGTCGTCGTCCCAATACATCAACTCAGGGATTTCGTCGCTGTCGTCCAGCAAGCCCGACAGCCCTTCTTTTCCCCCGTCCAATCCCAGACCGCCGTTTCCCGTAGGATCACTGGGTGACCGTTGTAAAGTACCGCCGGGGGCTTGCTCGAGACGGCCTGGGCAGCGAGCCTGACATGCGATGTCATATGAGAGGGTGGGGCTGAGACTTGAGGAAGTGCCGCTGGTGGATATGAGGTAAGTAGCGCGCTACTATGCAAACACTCAGGAGACTCACATGAGACTGTTCAGGACGATGTGGTCGACGTCAGGAAGGATTTCGCCCATTTGAAGCCTGTGTGTTGTGTCCGTCGGCGGAGCAGGGGTGGAGTCCCGTGCGGCAGGGAGGTAGTGTGCCGGGGGACATGCGGAACACGTCGGTCGGGCCTCTGGCTGCATCAGCGACATGCAGGGCTCACGAAACGCGGTGTCGACGAGGATCAAGAGTGGGTCGACGACAGAGGGTGAGCGCTGGTGGCTACTGGCATCTGACATGGTGGTCGCGGTGACGAACAAGGTGCGCGATACATCGCTATTGTTTTTCTCAAGGGGCTGACACCATTTTACTTAGAATGAGTTTGAAACATCTGTACCTCGATCGATGGAGGTGCGCGATACATCGCTTTCATTCTTATGGAAGGGCCTGACGGCAGATCGAAAGATACCCCCCCCCGCCGCCTCGATGGGCCGCCGCAAGTCGAACGCTGTAACGGTCGAAATCGCCAATAGCGACAGCGAAGACAGTGATGGCGAGGGCGCTGCTACAAATGCTCGCGTTACCTATGTCCCCGAGCAGCATATTCACCGCGGCCAGGATGGGCGGATGCGCCGCGAGTTTACGTTGATGGAAACGCCAGCGTCTCCAGGGAAACGTGCGCCCTCGACGGTCCTCAGGGCTGACACTAGACCCGCCACGGTCGAGGGGGACGGCGAAGGTCACCTTGACGGTTGGGTGGAGGGAGACGTCTACCCAGCCGACGATGATGACGTTGTGTATGACCTTGTGGGGAAGACAGGCAGTCTAGAGGAGCTGGGATTGCCAGGCAAGGAGGCGCGCGCCATCAGACCGTCGGTAAGTATCGCAATACCTTTGGGACAATACAGTCTAAGCTTATATCAAGGACGATCCCCTGGGCATGTGGGTCAGCAAGAAAAAACCCCAGTTATACCTGGACGAGCTGGTCCAGCTGGAGGGCCGCGGCGACTACCTGGATTTAACGGACTGCGTCATCTGCGGGATCTCGCCGGCCGTATATAGATGCCAGCACTGCTTCACGGACGACCTCTATTGCCAGGGCTGTCTCGTGGACGGCCATATCAATAACCCGTTACACCGGGTAGAGGTACGCAATTCGATACCATATGTCCTAGTAGGCTGAGTATATGGATAGGTCTGGACGGACGGGATGTTCCAGGGAACAACGCTGAAAAAGCTGGGGCTCCGTATCCAGTTAGGTCATGGGCGCCGCGGCAAAGGACGACGGGGACAGTGTGTCCTTCCCCGGCAAGCGGTAGATGACGACTTTGTTGTGGTCGACACCCATGGGGTTCATGAAGTGGGGCTGAACTTCTGCAACTGCTCGACAGCGCAGCCCCACGACATCCAGCTGCTGCGCGCACGTTGGTATCCGGCGACTGGAAAGAATCCGCGGACAGCTGCGACGTTCCGCGTCCTGCGTCGTTATCACCTCATGGTGCTTGAGTCACCATGGAAAGTAGCCACATTGCAATGTGCCCAGCTGCTGCTGACAAGCACGTTACAATGTGCCCAACGCTCCACCGATCAGTCAGCTGGCAGTGCATTCAAATGTGTCCGTAAACCCTCAACCAACCTGTATTAGGTTGGCCTATCTGTAAAATATAGTTCGGCAAAAACCGGCTCACAGCGCAATCAGGCATCCCCACCTCACAAACCAGCATCCCATCAATTCCCATCAATTTATCATAATATCCCTCGCTTACAATAACAGTGGTCCCCATCATATGAATCATTCCGTATATCTCTAATCTGATATCAGTCCATGAGGCTGCGTGGGACATTCGGCGCCTTGGGCACGGGGGCCGGCAAATCCCGAGGGCGCGTCAGTGCCAGCCGGCAAATCCCGGATGGCCAGCACAGCCGGATCCCACCCTTCCCCCTGGTACCCATTAGCCATCAGCCACACGGCCCCAGCATCGTCCCGTCCCATCGCCCCGCGCAGCGGCCGCCAAAAAAAAAAGCCCCCCCCGCCCTGCACAGGCTGGGCCCGAAAAGGAAATGCCGGTGACGGGACATCCCCCCCAGCCATGTGCCTAGTGTCTTGACCCAGCGTGAATCATCCCAGCAACAGAACGCCGGTGCCCGCATGCCGCCGCCCCATTGGACCCCAATCCCCACTATCCCGTGCACGCCCTCATCCCCTTCAATCAAGCATCCCGTCCTCCTCCTCGTCCTCCTCGTAGTCAGGACGCTCCACCTCATCGCCCTCCCCTTCCTCGTCATCATCATCATCATCCGCTTCCGCTTGACGCTCCTCCTCAGCATGCGTTACGACGTGCGCGCTCGGGCCCGTCTCGCCAGCTAGAAATGCGCGGCCTCGCTCGCGCACACGCATCCAGTTGCCTCGCAGCTGCTCACACGTCCTTGCCTCGCGATCCGCCTGCTCCTTGGCGTACGCGTTGAGCCCCTCTCCCAGGACATCATCGACGTTGCTTCGTCCGGTTGCCCGCTCCAGCCAAGCCGCAGCCTCGCCAACCCCATATTCGATTGTCCGTCTCATCTCCTCCTCCACCAGGACTGTGTCCTCGGTCCAGCGCCGCGAACGCGCGTACGCCTTGCACCATTCCACGCGGAGAGCTACCTCGGAAATCAGCTCGAGCAAGAAGCAAAGGGAAAGAAAGTGCACGTACCTTCGACCAGTTCGGCCTCTTCCGGCACGCCCGCCTTGGAGGTATACCAAATCCAAGACAGTGTACGTCGGGATTCACCCAGCGCCACGACCCCGTACGCTCCCACACCCCCCTCCTCCACATCGCGAAGGTCGTGCACCGTCTCTCGCTGCGACTTCTCCTCTTCCGTCAGCGCCCGCTCATTGAGAGCACGGATATCGCTGTCCTCCAGCACCTGCAGCTTCCGCTCCCATTCACCATTCCCCCTCAGCCGCAGCAGCGCGTTCCGCGCGTACCGGTAGCGCAGTTTCGCCTTATGGATGCGCACGTTATTCTGGCGCAGAACGCCCTGGCCACGCGTCAGCGCTCGTTGCCCGGTCATATTCCGGACCCTGAAGCGATTCGTCATGGTCCTCAGCCGGAGCCCCTGGCGAATCGTCTCCAGTGCCTCGTGCCCCTCGCCCTCGCGCAGCTCTGCCTCGACGTCCGCCAACTGCTGGGGGCAAGCCTTCAGTCGCTTGACCTTGTCGGCGATGTCCGAAGGCATGAAAAGCCTGATCGCCTCCGCATCTCGGTCCGCCTCCGTGTCCCAAAGGGCCCGTTGCGAGATGGTCAGAAACCGCCGTACGTTGGGCATGTACGTCCTTTGAAGCCTCCGGAACGCCCGGATCCGCTTCAAAATTGCCCCACGGCGCTTCACAAAGTCAATTTCCTGGGTCGGAGTGGGATTTGCGATTGCCTTGACGTCGATCGCCAGGTAGCGTCTTTCACACGTCGTTAGTTTCATTTGCATCACGGTTATCTGAGACGCTTACTGGGACTCCTCTATTTCTAGCCCCATGATGACAAAGGTGCTTGGCGTATCTTCGCGCTCGACCTCCACTCCCTCCCCATTACGCAAAAGCTCCTCCCGCGCCAGCTTCAAGCGAATATCCTTCATGGTCATACCTAGGCGACACTGTCAAGGTCCCACCCCAGCCATCAACGAATGGCTTACCTTTCTCCTCCACAACAAACGGCGACTCGGTCGAAGTCGTGTGTTGCCGTGATTCCCAGTCCGCGACCCAAGCCCGCCACCTTTCAACGAGCTCCGGGACCTGCTCCTGCAGTGCCGTGTTGAACGCCTCGAAAGCATCGCGGTGGATCTGACCCTCCTCCACGTTTTCCGTCATCCGCCTCTTGAATATCCCCCGCCACGAGACCAGGCGCCGCCAGTTGTGGAACCCAAAAAGGTCCTCCAGCGTTACGTGCCGCCCGCCAATCCCCATCATCTTTGTAGAAGCCGCCGCGCCGTTTGTAAACTCCCAATTCTGTTCTACAGTCTCCCCATGTGTACGCCCCGCACCCCACATGAAATGGAATGAATACGGCGAATGGCAAGCGGGCTTGTGCGGTGGGAGGTGAAAATTGGGCACCTTGAACCAGACACGGTCGTGCGGGAGCGTCAGATGGAATTCGGGGGGAAGGGACAGCATCCGAGTCCAAAAGTTTTTGCCAAATTGGCATGCGATGTCATAAGACAGAATGAGGTAGAATATAATGCATTGCAGCACGGCGGACAACAGGATGAAGTCCATATTGCAAAACCTGCACACTAGCATCAGAAACCGCGCCCAACAGACACAGAAAATCAAAATTTACCGTTCGCCCAGCTGAAGGTCACCTATTCCGTTAGGTCGCCACATATTATGACGGGCACAGGTCACGCCGCCGACGCCAGTGGTCCGAAGTCCTTTGACGCGCTTCCTGTTTGCTAGGAACATCGCCTGAAAGCCCGAGCAGGAGGAGATCTCCTCCTCAGACACGTGCGCTCGCAGGAACTCTGTGTACTTCGCATGGTTCACGAAGTAACCGAGGCCATCGCCAATGATAGGGTCCTTGGCGGCGGTCGAAACATCGCGGTTGATCAGACGGAAGTTGCAGTCCTGCGCCAGAAAGAGAAAGTAGATGTATCTATCGAAAAGTTAGTCGGTACACGTCCGCAAGATGTCTGCAACATACCGTCGATCCTCGGGCATTCGATCCCAGTCGACCGTATCCCACCCATCAGGCAGATTGCGCCCCGGCTGCGGACACGCTCTGCACGCCAAGGCAAGCTCCCCCTGTCCCGTGCCATGGACGCCTGAAGGTGAATGGGCTCTCCCCGCTCGCTTCATCATTAAGGTCATCCGGTACTGCCGAATGATGTTTCTGAACGCGCGGCGCCGGTCCTGTCGCCTTCGAGATTAGATTCCTTGTACCTGTGCAACGATTGGACATTGGACGTACTGGGGTTGGAGTCAGCCCATCATTGTTGGTTAACAGCTCGAGGGAGCGCACAAAGTCGTGTGCTGAAACCTTCCCCTGGCAATTGAGAAGCCGGAATAAGCGTATGACGGCAAATGTTGCACACGTCTGCGGCTGCTTGACCGACGCCGGCCACCATTGAACCCTCATCAGCTGCTGGCGATTCTCGACTCGAGCATCGCACTTGCAGAAGCGGACCTTGACGGTGTGTACACCCGTGACGTCTATCACACAAAAGTTCTTGTGTCCGTCAACGGCAGTCCCACAGTTATAACCAGGTGGATGGCCCAATTGCACTACGAGACCCAAGTCCTTGAGTGAAACGGGCCTGAAGAACTCTCCGTCCCATTCCTTTCAAAGTGTCAGCGTGACTCGTGCCACATGGCCCAAAAAGCATACCTCAATCCAATGGGTTGGGAGCAGCCTATGCTGTTGGACGATGCAAGTGCGGCAGCTCATGTGTGCCCCATGGCAAAGCTGGCGAGCACAGCGAAACGTGGGGTCCGGCGTTCCACATCCCGCACATTGGGCGTGCGCGATATCCTCGCCGCGCCCCTCCAGACGCAGCATCTCGTCCAGGAACTCGTCGCGAAATTCCATGAAAGCTTTGAGGGGATAATCCTGCCAAAAAAGCCTCAGAACCGCTTAGGTGTCATGAAAATGCCTTAACATACCGAATTCTCGTTGCGAGCCTTCTTGCCCCCTGGGACGGGAGGCTGAACATCCACTGGCAGGGAATCATCTCCCATCCAGTAGCTGAAATCCGGGGCTTCAAGAGCGGCATTGGTGCCCGGATCGTCTTGCCAATACGACGGCGTATCTGCTTGCGTGTGGACCACACCTGTCGCTGAGAACCCGCGGCGCCCGTCCTGTGAGACCGAAAGAACCTCAGAGACATGGGGCTGATGCACGTACATCGTTGGAGGCGCGGCTGCGCGCTTCCCTCCACGACGTCCAGTCATAGCCGGCAAGACGAGTCGAAAATGGGAGGAGCACAGCCACATCCTTCGGAATCCCACGTCAAACCATGCTGTCAACAAAGTGCAAGATATATATTTGGACCATTTTGGGCCGCGACACGTTCAGAGTAAGTATCTATACTATGTATAGTACGTCGTTTATGCCCTGGGGAACTTGACCCCGCTCCAAGAAAATGTCACCTGACTGTGATCCACCCAATCGGGATACTTTGCAGCGATGGCCTTCTCCTCGGCCAAGACCTGATGCGGCGGGAATTTGAAGACGTCGCGACATTCGGGGCAGGTGCTGTGCTCGTCCAGCCAGAACCTAATGCAAACAAAGCAGTAGCTATGTTTGCATTTCCCACTGAATAAGAAACCAGGTTATTTCAAGCGTAAACGGCAGGAAAATTGAAGTGCTTACGCGACGGGGTGCGACTTCATGCCCCAACAAATCCCGCATTCATAGAGCTTGTCGATGGTGCCGTAGACGTCTGGCCTAACGTCATCCACGTAGTGAGCATCGTGGGCGAGCCCCCTTCCATCTACACGACCCAGGGTCGTGATGGGCGGATTGCCCCACCTTCGACGGATGCGCGTCGCAGCGCGAGATGGTGGGGCATTTCGGTCGACCGGCGGCGGCGGAGTCATTACATCACGATGGCGGCTGTTTTTTTTTGTAGGACCTGTTGTCCCGCGGCGGGTAGATGGGCGCGTGGCCGAAGACGCGCCTGAGCCTGAACGAGTGGGGTGCGTCGCGTTCTCGCGCGCCCCTCGGATTGAGGTCGTGGACCGCGTAGCCCCGCCCGCAGGCACAGAGATGACCCCCAGAGGAGGCCGTCTGATGATGGCCGAGGGAGGCCCTTTGAAGATGATTGGTGTGATGCTGCACGAATTCCGGGGGACTTCAGTGAGCGTGAGGCGTCCGCAGTGACGCGAGCGGCCTTGTAGGCGCTCAGCGTCGCGGAGAAGAGACGGGGCTGCCGACTCTGGCGCCGCCGCCGTTGTAACCCATCGGCGAGGGAGCGTGTCACCCTCGCTCGGAGCCCCTGTGACTCGGGGGCCGGAGGAGCAGTTGTACGCGTGCTCAGGCATCTGTTGGGTCCGGGCGGGGTGGTCCCTCGCTGATACTATTCACGCCATGGATGTTTAGAGTGAAATATGATGATTATATAATATGTACATGTGATCAATAAGGCACTCAGCCGTGTAAAGGTAAGTAGAATATAAGTCTGCGTCACAGAGCCCCCCACACGGTTGGTGCCTGCATTTGATCGAGCCAGAGAATTGCAACAGGCATCACGATGGCCCCCCAGAATCACTGTGTTGATTCCCTTTGCACTGACCTGCCGCACCAGTGGATGATGGGGGAAAAAAATTCCGGCATCTTTTGAGTTGTGCGGAGATAGGTCCCTCGACACCTGCCAGCAGCCCAGGTCCACATGCACATGTTGCCCCGCCTACTCCGCCCATCCTAGGAAGAGTAGAGTAGCGATCCATGCACTGTCCGGTTTGCCATGCATTGCCGGTGGCCTGAGCATCACAACTCGCTGCACCCTCTGCATTGACCCGCAGAGGATGCACACCCTCAGCCTACCCCCCGGATAGACTTGCGCGAGAGGTGCCGCAGTGCACCATCAGCTGCCCTGCGGTGCTCATTGCGATAGCTTCGCATCTACGATGCTTGCCCCGGTCCCGTGCGCTACTGTGCCTGCAGCCTGGTGCAGGGTGCACACTATGCACATACTCCCCTACAGCCCCCCACTTTTTCTTCGTGCAGTCCATATTGCCGCGCGCAAAATGGACCTGTGCGATGAAAAATTCAACCCAGATATATGGCACGGGGTGAAAAAATTTGGGGAAGAAAGTCCTCGAGCCGCAGCAGTCTGGGCCGCGCAGACTCAAGTACTCGTACAGGTGGGCAGAGGGAGGACCAATGAGGTAATGACTCGGAAGGGCAGGCTTGCGTTGGGTACCACGAAGGATGTGCTTGACACGGTAGGGTTGAAGGCTTGCAGGGAAGACATGAATGGAGCGAGATCAGGGAGAGGTTAACTTGGGAAAAGCTGTGGACTCGGAGTGTCGTTGTGGCTGCGGGCATTGATGAAGAGCTAGCCCCATAATGTTCATGGCCATTGACAGGCGCGAGGATACCGAAGGAGGAACATCCAGGCTCAGCGCTCAGCATGGGATAGGCAAGGCAACTCGCAGCGCTTGATAGCCTCGAGTACAGCGGCAGCTTCACCGCGCTCGTCCTCAGAGGTAAAGACTGGCCATCTCAAGCTGAAAGCGGGCGATGACTTCCCGGCTCAGGTGTACGGGGATGCAAGGACTGCCAAGCGAAGTATAGTCATTTAACTTCGAAGCTTCCGTGCGACACAGAGCCTGGGACGGTGTTCATGCGCATCCGGTCCACTCGGGCGTACCGCGACTGGAGCGCCGACATGCAGCCCTCTGCCAAGAGGCCTGTGGATCTCAGGCGCGCGTACCCCGCGCCCAAAACGCAGCGTCTTGGAGCATCAATACCTCTGAAGCGGATAAGTCGGGCGCCTACGAGGCGATGTCTTCCTACTGCAGCGTGCAGCCGAAGGCGCTTCTGTAGTGGGATTCGATCCATACGCCTCGGACCTTCGCTCGTCGCCGACCGGATATCACAGCGGCGTGCAGCCATAGGAGGCGCTTCCGCTATGTATAAACATCTCTGTTTTGGACCCCAACTGGCAGGGAGTCAACCAGATAGATTCGCGTCGTGATAGAGCTCAAGAGCAGTGACTCCCTTCCATTCCCCCCAGCTGACGCGAAGAAAAGAAAGGAAAGATCCTTCGCCTCAACTACCGAGATTGCGCTGGCGTGGTGCGGACTGGCGAACGTCGCGGCAAAAGTACGGGAAGCGTCGTTCGAAGGATGAAGAGAGAAGCATATGGTGGATAGGATAAACTTGACAGCCGTGGATTGAGCGTCCTCCTTGCGGGGTCACTAGCATACGACGCTGCAGCAGAAAGGTGGTCGTGGCTTGTCGCTTCGCGCTGAGAGACAGCCGAAGCTGCACGCGGAGGCAAGGATGAAAGAGACGACCCGCAGCAGCCTTAAAAGGCGCTCGCGGGCCATCGCACCGTGAAGACAGGCCCACAGAGCCAGCAGCCTGAAGCGGATGCGCGCGATGGAGCAGGAAGAGCGCGGATTGAACGGCGGGAGAAACGTGTAAGAACGGGACGCGCTAGTGGCAACACGGCACTCTGGAGAAAGGACAATCGAGGACGGCCCGCAGCGGCTTTTTCCGTGCCTGGCGGCATGCAGCCATTTGACGGTGCTTCCGTAGGGGCTAGAATAACCTGAGGGAGCCATGCAGCTCATATGCCGGGTCCTTGACAAGTTGCCAAAGTATCAGAAGGTTCTTTTGATTAGAGCTCTGAGGTATGCGGCCATTAGAGGCGCTCCCGTGGTCCTTTCTCGCCGATGTCGCAAGCCTTCGCTGTTCGGAAAGGTACCGCAATGGCAAAGCTTGCGCTTGTAGCAGCAGGAGGGGGATCCCGAGGTGTGTCGTCTGTTGCGGATGGCCCTTGCGTGTGCACGAACCCACGGAAGCTTACAGCCCTCGTAACTGGCGCTTCTCCCCTGAATTGATCAGAACTCTGCAAGCACGCGCACCGGCCTGGTATTCCCGAGAGCTCCATCCTCGACGTTGCCGCCGTGCGTCTGCCAGACAATGCCACCGCCCGTTCAATCAAATTCAAGAAGTGTTCCGTTGCCGCTACCGCAGTTGCGTAGACGAAGAGCGGACGAAAGGGATTGAAGGGTATTCGGCCGTAGCGGTAAAATTGCGCAGACGGCATAGGAAAGAGAAGGGTAAGATACACTGCCGCCGCGCGCCGGTACCAACTGCGCAACGAGCGGCTCATCCATGAACGCAGAAAGAACCGCGCGAGGTTGATATCGTCCACGAGTGGAAGTAGCGTGCAGCCTCAAAGGCGCTTCTGTTTCCAGCCCCAAAAGGAACACTTCATCTGCGCGGAGAGGATAAGCCGAAGGCCTGGCAGGGGTTCCTCCTGTAGGGAATACGCGCGGAGATCGAGGGTTTGCGCAGAGGAAAGGAAGGCAGGGAATGGTATAAAAGCTTTTTTCGCGATATTTTACGTTGTCCGTCAACCGTACTCCCAACACCGTACTTCGTGCTGCCACGGCGTTGTTTGCCGAGTTTGCCGTAGCGCCAAGATGGCAAGATCAGCTAACGGTCCCACGGTTCGGACTCGGCTGTGACTTGAACTGGAAAGATCAATAATTATAGTCAGGAAGATTGGTGCAAAAGTTGAACTACATGGAAATATTATGCCACTCAATATGCTAACATAATTTCCACAACCAGGGTTGCCCGAAGGCTCTGGGAAAAAATCCCAACCAGCCGCAATGCCGCTTCGATGATCGATGGCATATGGAATCAGTGCTTGATATCTGTATCAACTATTATTGTGACTGCCATTCAAAACCAGCTTCCCAGATAGAAAGATGTAAAAAAATACTGACCCCGACACCACCTCATTAAGTGAAGTGTTTCGGATAAATGAGCTACGTGTACGGCACAGCTGCGTCGCTTTGACCGGAGATCCGTTGATTTCCCTCCTCGGATCGTGATCCGGCCTTCGGCAATTATCGGCAAATCGTTCCCATCACTCATGTACGCTTGAGTTGAACGAGATATGAGCAGGAAATTCAATTCAGAGGTAAGAAATTGGTTGAAAAGTACGAATTTCGAAGCTCGCTAATGGCAAACAGGCACGATCTGGGACCAGAGTGCACGATTTGCTCACCACGTGCACGCTGTATGATGTTCGGTTAACCATGTACGTATTATTCTGTGATAAATACTGTCATAGAATGGCCTTGAAAGGTGCTCGCCGGTGGCAGGCAGGTCGCCCTGTAAGCCAAGTTGGGTACCGCGAAGACGATGTTCCGTGCGAGGAGGATGAAGCAGGGACGCGGCAGGAACCTGAAGACGCGCGCAGACGAGAGGCGATCGAGGGCGGCACACGGCAGTCAACAAGGCACTCGTGGTCTATCGCGTCGTGCTCGTGAAGACGGGACAGCAAGGTGCGCGGTGCGGCGTAGGCGCCGAAGAGCTTCAAGTTGTCAATTTCGTGCCTTGCGGCATGCAGCCGTTGAAGGGCGCTTCCACAGAGGCTGGAACAGGGAGATGCTTAATAGTATGTTGAGTCCTTGCGCAGTTCCCCGAGTATCAGAAAGTTCGTGGCTTTTAGTTGAAGCTTCCTGAGGTATGCAGCCACAAAAGGCGCTCCCACAAGGATAACGGCGACATCACCGCACGTTCCGAGTTGAAGAAGTCTGCCTCCGAGCAGGTAAAAGGCACCAGATGGACTTGAAATGTCGCTCGAGCGATTGCCAGCGAGTGTTTGCACAGCCACTGATGGCGCCCGATTGGGAAGGCACCGCGGCTGGTCTCCTCGCACATTCCTTAGCTTTGTCCTCGCTCGACCCCTTCAAGCTTGGCCAGCCCTTGCGTCCAGTGAAAAATCGGCCCTCTTAGCGCATCAGGGGCGCAAGACGGTCTCTGCCCAGGCTCCGAAGGCCTTCGGAATACCCTTTCGCATAGTCCAGGCAAAATCCCGAGTCGCCTTTACAAGCTTGTCTGCGGGATCGGAGGAGTGGAAGCGTTAAACGTTAAGGGGCGTATGCATGACGGGCTGAATGCGTCGACGGAGAGCCAAGTTCGTGTTTGCTCGACCGTTGAAACTTTGGCCCTGACTTGCTCCCATAGTGTTATATAGCACAGAAGGAAGATTCGGCCTCGTTCCCAATGCACGACAGCTCGAATGACGATCGTAACGCACGGCCCCCCACTCCTTGCCTCGGCTACCCACTGCGATATGCAGCCACGACAGCGCTCTCGCGGTTGTGTGTAGCTCTTCAGCGGAGCACCTTTGGAGCCCAAGGACTGTTGCCGCGGTATCCCTGACGACGCCGCCACACGCGCTCGCGCTTGTTGGTCCCTTCGCCAGGTCCTACATGGTCGCGCACAATGCGCCCGCCCCCTCGCCACGATCTCCAGCAGCCAGCAGCCAGCAGCTCGCATCGCTCATCTGTCTGCATCCCAGCGAAGTGCGCCGGGTCGAGCAGCGCTACCACTGCAAACCTCGTTGGGCTATCGAGGCGGGCGCTGTGCTAGACGCGCGCGAGGCGGAAGAGCGGGCCGCACGATGAGATGAGGCGGGTATGGCGCCGCGTTGCGTCGGGTTCTGCAGAGCACACGTCTGCTGCCTGAACGGAAACGGGGACGCCGGCTAGCAGCCATGGCGGCACTCCCGAAGTCCCTGCACGTTGTACATGGCTCCGCCCCATTGTCAGAGTAGGGCAGAACCTTGCTAGCGGCGAGTCGAGGATGGCACCGCTGCAAAGGCGACTCTGGTCTGCTGCTGCGAGACGTTCGCAGCGCGCGCTTCGTGGACGAGGCCGAGCGGCGCGCGACGTCATCGGACGTGCATGGACCGGACCGCCTCGCGGGATTCCTAGCTCAAGCGCTCAGGGCAGAGGCCGGCTTGCTGCTATGATAGCGCTTCCGGCCAATATGCCAGATGCCCCCCGTTCTTCAAGTCTCCTCAAACCCTCGTGCAGCAAGCCCCTCTGCACCCTCGTAGACGCCCTGGACTGAGGAACGCCGCCGCAAGCTGCCCCAGATTCGCCATCTCCAGATACTCGACGCGACGGCGTGCTCACGCCAGGTACGTGTCCCCTTAATCGTCGAGACCCTGCTAAAGCGCGGCAGATCGACTCCTTTCAAGGTACCTTGACGCCGTGCTCCTCGAACGAGGTGAGCGGTGCCTTCATCGCAAACGCCTCAAATCCGCCGTGTCTAGCCGCTCCAGTCGGAAGCATCCGAGACACGGGAAGCAGCGCCGTTATAGGGCCTCTCATGGCGCGACAGCCATGTATCGCGCGCACGCTGGCTACTGGCCGCGGGAGCAGGAAATCGATAGCGACGCTATGCACGCTCGCCGCCAGAGAACGAGTGACACTAGGAGATGAGGCGGGAGGAGGCGCAGGGGGCACGACTATGGACTGCTGCGCTCTCCCTGTCTACTCTGGGGCCGTTGCAGCCCGCGTTCCCCGCGTCGCCGGCATTCGTTCCCTACGAACCGGCAACACGGCCACCGTACGGCGGCACGCTGCGCTGAGACGTGTATAGAGGGCGGTCATCGTCTGCTCGGTGTACGCGTAGGGACGGGGACGGGACGGCGTGCAGCCATAAAGAGGCGCTTCCGGCAAATCCCCGATGCCTACATCCTGCCTTCTGCGTGCGATCTGCGAGCCCCGAGCTGCGCTCACCTCCCCTCGGTAGCCTGCCTCCAGATGCGCCTAGGTGCGCTTGGTGCTGGACTTGCTCGGCGGCGGATGCGGCGCAGTTGTCTGCGCTCGGCGTCCTTCGGCGTCAGGAGCGTGCGCGCGGCACGCCTGCTCGAACGCTCTAGAGGTCAAGCATTGCGGGAGTCAGCTGCCAGGAGCTATTGCGCCTCCGCAGAGTATTCAGCCCATCCCATTCTTGTATTGTGTCGCGATAGTGCTCTTGTGTAC
This sequence comes from Mycena belliarum, assembly GCA_029282135.1. Lineage (NCBI taxonomy): Eukaryota > Fungi > Basidiomycota > Agaricomycetes > Agaricales > Mycenaceae > Mycena > Mycena belliarum. The sequence continues at coordinate 16,816 of JARJCN010000133.1, read as the reverse complement.
CCTCTGCCCCCCAGCGCTAAGCGATGGAATAGAAATATAGAAAAAATTGACATTGAAATCAAAACTACTCCGTCGCAGCTACATGAGCGCAGACATCGTATAAAGCGCCGCGGAGGTGCAGCGATAGATTCGCGCAAACTCCGTTCGCAGGAACAAGGCATATATAAAGTAAGAGTATCATATAAGAATGATCTGCTGCGCGAAAGGCATAATTGAAGTAAGAGTTGGGCGATGGAAACGTAGAGACCGCCTCAGCAGACAGAGTCTCGTAGAGCGCTCTGTCCGCCGCGTCGGTACTCATGTTCCCTGATCAGCCCGAAGAAAAAGGAGGAACGGCATAGGTGAAGTAAAGGTTGGGCGAAGGAAACGTAGAGACCGCCTCGGCAGACAAAGTCTCGTAGAGCGCTCTGTCCGCCGCGTCGGTACTCGTGTTCCCATATCAGCCCGAAGAAGCGGCATGTAGTAGGATATAGGGAACGAGAGAGTCATAGAAAAGAAGGCATGCTTGAAGTGGAAGTTGGGCGAAGGAAACTTAGAGGCCGCCACAGCAGACAAAGTCTCGTAGAGCGCTCCGTCCACCGTATCGGTCCTCGTGTTCCCCAGTCAGCCCGAAGCCAAGGGAAAGGAAGAATAGAAAGGAAAAAAGAAAGAGTAACCTTTGCGGACGAGCCCCCCATTTCCCTAAGCCAATTTGCCGCATCCGCCTTTCGTCCCAGCGAAATGCCTCTGAGCCTGACGCCGATCGATCACTCGCGCCGTAAAGGGTGCTTCGCGGCTCATCTGTGGTGTACTGCCCCCCACCATGCACGCATCCATCGCCCGTCGAAGACTCGCAGCAGCCATAAAAGGCGCTCGTGAGCCGTCGTGAGGCAGAGCTCTCGTCCCGCTCATCTCCAAGGCTAGTACCAAAGGACGGCTTGCTTCGGAGGTCGGCAAGATGCGCCGCGTCCAGAAGCAACGTCGCTGTGTGCGGCCGGGCCTGGGTCGTCACGGGCTGCATGTAGCAGCCGCTCAGGGCGTCCGCGGGTCGCAGGCCGGCATGGTGCGGGAGCGGAAGTGGACGGTCAGCGCGCTGACACCCGTCTCGCGACGCGTTCGACGAGGCGGAGGGCCTCCTCCTGTGACGGAAGTCGGATCGTCGCGGGCACGGAGGGGACAAACGAAGGCGAGCATGCCGTGGTTGTTGAGCCGGTGACAAAGGATGCGGCGGCGTGGGAGAGAACGATCGGGCGAGTAAAACGAGGAGGGGCACCGGGTGGGTGTGGCAGCAACTTGGGTCTTGCGCAAGGAGATCCTCGTGGAGCGGCGACGAGCCGCTTGAAGTGCTCGACACGCATGCGGACGGGTAGCGCCTCGTCCGGCGCGTGAAACGCCCACTACTCTGCCCTCGTCGGTACGTCTGCTTCCACCTTCTCGCGGACACGGGGGGACAAACGAGGGCGATGAGCGCGGGAGCGCGGAGGGATAGGAACCGATCGAAGGCCCCCCTGCGCGGACATGGCCAGACGCAAGAGGCTCGCGCAGGTACATCACAAACCAGCGACTCGCGGCAGCCGTAGAAGCCACCCGTGCCCCATTGTACCGAACGCAGAGCTTCTCGGGCCCCCCCAGGGTGCGCTGGCAGGCGCGTGTACCCCTATGCCGAGCGGGCTCCCGGGAAGTCGGACTTCTGGGAGCCATAGCACCCATCCGCGAATCGAGTGGAGGACGTCCTCCCCCACGACGCGCTGTCATTCTTGGATCAGGCGCGAGAGAGAAGCGGGGGCGAAATGGTCCGGGACAGGTACATCTTCTGCGAGAGCTCTTTCGCGCCGTATGCTGACTCGGACGATCACATAGAGGCGCCGATATCCCGCGGCTCGCGAGCATCATGGCGCTTACGAGCCCCGAGACGCCCAAGCGCCCAGCGCACACCACTCATGTGCAGTTCACCCGCGCTCGCGCCCGTCCGCTCTCGCCGTTCCACCTGCCGTCAGCGCAGCTGTACCTGGAAGGTTCCCGCAACGATGCCACGGGTGCTTCCTCCGCAAGACAACCCGCAGCAGCCCTGGAAGGCGCTCGCGGATTGTCGCGCGACGTCGGAGCATGGAGAACCGCAGTAGCGTAGGAGGAATAGCGGCCGAGCAAGGGCCCCCCCAGCGCGTGCATGTCTACACGTCGTAGCTGTCCTAGGGTGGACAGATAAGAGCGATTTCCGATGTCTTGAGCCCGTCGCGCAGCGTGCAGCCGTTTGGTGGCACTTCTGCAGCATGGGCCAAGGTGCTTTGTGGCGTTGAGACGAGGATGGACCAGAGCCGGGAACGGGCTGCAGCAGCCGTCGGGTTGCAGCTCGAAAGTCCAGAGGGAAGCTTGTGGTCGCATTGGTGATTTTGAAGCTGGGTTGCCAGCGTGGACGTGATTCGCGAGCCATTGGGTTAGAACGGATGAGCCGGGCCCGATAACGGGCTGGAGCTGCCATTGGAGGCGCTCACAGCCCGTCAACAGCAGAAAGGAAGGACAAAGGTCGTCGTCACTGCTGGTGACGACTGCCACGTCACGGCCCATGGCGACCGGAATGAGGCACCGAAGCCGTCCAGACCACCGAAACACCAATAGGCATGGCACGAAGGTCTTGAAGGAACTGAATTGAATAGGTACAAGTTTTTGAGGAGGAGACGGTGGCTCCACCTCAGGCCCCCCAGCGGTCGACCGGAATTCTGAACTTCGAGGGTCCGTATCCCTCCAGAACTGCGGGCCAGGGAAGCCAGCGGCCGGGTTTAACCCACGTTAGAAAACGCAGGGGTGGGTTAAGACTTGTTTCGTGAGATCCAAGCGCCCGGGCGCTAAATTGGCCTCAGCCCTCTGAAGTCCCTCGCGGTGGGCTCCATTGTGATGCTGCACGAATTCCGGGGGACTTCAGTGAGCGTGAGGCGTCCGCAGTGACGCGAGCGGCCTTGTAGGCGCTCAGCGTCGCGGAGAAGAGACGGGGCTGCCGACTCTGGCGCCGCCGCCGTTGTAACCCATCGGCGAGGGAGCGTGTCACCCTCGCTCGGAGCCCCTGTGACTCGGGGGCCGGAGGAGCAGTTGTACGCGTGCTCAGGCATCTGTTGGGTCCGGGCGGGGTGGTCCCTCGCTGATACTATTCACGCCATGGATGTTTAGAGTGAAATATGATGATTATATAATATGTACATGTGATCAATAAGGCACTCAGCCGTGTAAAGGTAAGTAGAATATAAGTCTGCGTCACAATTGGCTTGCGCATGGCAGCCACCCCGTTCGCAGCACCCAGACGCAGTTGGGCAAGGGCCTTGGTTCCTATCCCAGCCCCTGCTGGGACGCTGGGCCCTAAACAGAGTGTGGTCATTTTGTGATGCGCTGAGGAAGCACAGGAAAGGCATACGCAAGAGCGCCAGCTGGCCGCTGTCACCCAGGACCCAGGGATTTGCAGGGGACGAACCCTTGAGACGAGAGGTGTTCATAATTGGTCGACGAGGGGGGCAACTCGATGCGTACAAAGCAAAGACACCCGAAGTTTTTTTTGTTGATCACACCCGCCGCTTGCACACCACACATGGGACCGTATGCCCGTTGACCCGGCATGATCATCCCGTTCGAGGTGCAGTTTCCGCTTTGGCCGCCGTGCCACAGGGATAAGGCACCTGGATAGCCGGGTAAGCGAAGGGGACCCATGTGAAAGACTCCAACGTGAGGCCTACTTTAACTTACGCTGAGCTCTGGGGGTGGCACTAGTTATGGCTAGTTAGACTGTGCATGAGGCGGAAGATTTTTTTCGATTTTTGCGTCAGAGTGGTAGAGTGTTGCACGTATAGTACTGGAGTATACCAGCCAATGGCCCTGGGCCGGAGCGATTCGGGCCTGCGATGGCAGTCTGATGCGGCAACAAGCATCACAATTTGTATCCAGGGATTTGTTGTCGTCGCGTGAAGGGCTCGCTAGAGTTGCGAACGCGCTAGCGCTGGCACTCGCTAGAGTTGCGAACGCAGGCTATTGCGGGTTGCCAAGGAGTGCCAAGGTTTATCCGGAAGTGCTATGGACTGAGCCTCAATAGCAGCAGTATGCGGGTGAGTGTCAATAGCAGTCAGGCTAGGCGGGACATTGAGGTGCTGCCTGAGGCTGAAGCTGGTTTTGAGTTAACTGTGTCGAGGGTTCGGCATTGTGTCGGCAGAAACATCGGTCCCACAGCCACATGTCATCAGGTCTTACAAATAATACACAACTCAGATCGCGCTCCGACGGACTCACGGAGTTGGCTAAGGTATGTATCCATCCCAAGCTAACTAGTTCAAGCGTAATTGATGAATAATCTCGTGGTCAGGGTCTCGCCGGGGTGGATCCGCCTCCGGCTCTAACCATCGGAGGACAACACAGTAGTTCCTCAAGTCTACAAGCCGCCTCCTCCGATTGTGCACACGCATGAATCTCTGGAGTTTTCTTTTTGTAATATATTGCCCTTATGCACTGAGCTTTGCGCTCCAGCAGATGGCTTGCTTACCCAAAAAAAAAAAGGCGTTGCCGCGCTTTTAACAATTGGGAGTCCTGAATCGCAGCGCGCAGCGCAGTAGGTGGGCCCAGCAAAGGTAGACAATGATTGTGGCGGCCTCCAACGACAAGAGCGTGTCTTTGAGCATGTGGCCCTGGGATGAGAGAAACGTAGGTAGTCAGTCAAGCAATCACGAACAAAGGTCACTCACCGTATTATCAGCAATCGTACAATATCATAGGTAAGTAATGGCACATAGTATGGATCAAAAACATTGACATAATTGCAAGGGACCCTCCCGCCCAAAATGATCACGAACACAATGTCGGAAAATCTGACTGCAAGCGCAGAGAGTCTCGAGACCCCACCAGCTGCTGATGCCGCCCAAAAACGTCGCTCCCTTCATGCCCAGGCACAAGCTAATTATCGTATCAGGTATGCGCGAGCTCGGCTTCAATTGTCCCAACTAATTTTGTACAGGAATACTGAAACAGAGCGCGCAAAGGCCAAGGATCGTATGCGCCGGTATGTCAAGTCTTCAAGTACCTCGGCATTGCTGACTTCCTGCCTCATTGGGCAGGCTGCGCGAGAAGCGCAAGGTGTCGACCACTGAAACTGAAAGAAATGAGCGAGGGCAGACCTATGAGGAATTCATGGAATGTGAATGCCGCGAATTCCGTGCGACGTAAGTCTTAGAGCCTCCTGTGTCTTTCAATTGAGCTCTAACCCGTTACAGGGATGAATTCCAGGAGTGGCGAGAGTACTGTAATACCGTCAAGGTGGTTAGGGTTACCCCGCACCCCAGCATCCCCAGCGCGCAAGACTTAGCCGAGATGGAGTGCTTTAGACGCAAGCACCCGTATCCGTGTGTCGGCGACCTGCCGCCGTTCGACGACGATTACGTCGAATTTCTCTATCACCACACCGTAGGTCGCTACCCTGAATGGAAGGAGGAGCTAGCCGACTTTCGGGACTTTGTGGCTGAACACACAGAAGAAGAACTTGACAAACTGCAGAGGGCTTCGAATCAGGCGCAGCGCACAAAACTGGTCATCCGGGCCAGGGGGGGGTTTTAGCATTTTAGAATAGCTTGCCCAGCACATGAAGAATGACAGATTTTTTTTTTGCACTCAAAAGACAGCGTGAAAGTATTTTAAGAAGATGCTATGTAGCGGGCGCTTTCGAGAGGCGTCAGCTTCCTAGGGGCCGGGCGACGACGGCTGGTGCAAGGCCCTCGAAATGTACGGCCCATGCTCCTGCGGCCGCGGAGCCCATGGCGAGACTGGCTCTTCCAGAAGCGGGGGGGGAGCCAGTCAGAGTCCCATTGTCCGCTGACGTCGCCCGTGCCCCAGCCACCACCGCCCGTGCCCCATCCCGCGTCGCCCGTGCCCCATCCCGCGTCGCCCGTGCCCCATCCCGCGTCACCCGTGCCCCATCCCGCGTCGCCCGTGCCCCATCCCGCGTCGCCCATCTCCTCGTTGTCACTGAGGGTGGCAGTCGTGGTGATTGTGCTCGCATTGTCGTTGTCGGAGTCCTCCACGTCCTGGGTGTCCTGGGTGCAGACAGGGAGGTAGCCGGGGTACGTGCCGACGTAAGCCAGGGCCTCTGCGGGGACATCAAGCCAGGCGGATAGGTAGCCATGCGTGGAAAGGGGGAGGACTGCAGGAATGGGTGAGGATCAGATTGGGAATGCGGATGAAAGACAGACAAGCAGCGAGAAAATGCTCCTCAGCCTCGCGCGCAGTTAGCACTTCGGCTTCACGTGCGGCAGTGGCTTCTGCGACGGCCTCTCTAGCACGGCAACGAAGGCCTGCAGAGATAAGGTATACGGCATGGGCGCAGGCTGCGAAGCGGGGGGTCCATAAGTAACATGACACAAGAACGGGCATGAACTGACCGAGCTGAGCTTGGAGGCGACGTGTGTCGCGCGTGAATCCGGGCGTCCCAGCAACGCGATCAGGGTGCAAGGGGGAGTGGGAATAAGTGCCCTGGAAGGCCAACTTGAGGTCCCAGGCCAGATGCGAGGCTGCAGCGACAAGGTCGGAGTCCCCGGGAGCCATGGTGAAGAATGGTGTCGAGAATTCAGAAAACTCGTGTCCAGCGACCTGGATGCCGTCAACAAGACGCGTCGCGGGGAAGAGAGCGGGGGTCATTCCGGCAGGTGGCCACGTGGTAAGCAGCAGAGCCCACTCGTCGGTGTTTGGGATGAAATATACGGTACGGACCATGGACCAGGAGAGAGATTGAAGAAAAGAGGTCACGGACGGTAAAGTCCGTGATTTCCATTTTGGGGCATCTCATGATTGTGTGCGGCTCTCTGCTCGACATCTACCTCACAATGAGCAGTGGACATAGCAGTAGGTTGCAGCCTACCAACATGAAGCCGGAGGATGTAATCCCGGACACCGTCAATCCGGACCACGACTCACGATACTGGTGCCTCCCAAAGCTGCACAAGTCAGCAACCGAAGATTCTGCTCTAGCGGGCGGCTATCCCTTTTACTTGGTAACGCAAGGCCAACAGGTCGGAATCTTCAGGAATTGGTAAGTGTTCTTTTCATTGAAAAGATAATCAGAATGTGCTGACATTGACGAGGACTGTGGTGCAGGCGCTGGTGAGCGGGTATCCTTCCGGGTCGCAGCGAGGACACAATTCGGTTCCCGGCTGCATTGAGGAGTGGCAGTTGCACTGTGCTCTGGGAGTGCATCCCCACCCAGCAGAACCCCTGTCCCGTCCTGCAACGGGTGCTGTGGACCCGGCTTTGCAGGCACAGCTGTGAGTGATATGTCTGGAACAAAACCCTGATTGACTTCCGAGTGTAGGCAAGAATATTGCATGCCCAATCTGGCTTCAGCGTCCTTGCCCCTGCGGACAGCCCACCGTGGCCATAGCGCTACCAGCGACTCGGTCGTCTCGAGAGCGTCAAGTGTCTCGAGAGTGTCGAGAGCTTCGAGGGTCAGCACATCCTGGCGCGAGCTGCCCATGCTCGCGCAGTTTTATGCCATTTGGCGGGGCGGCATCGTCTACTCGTCTCGGTAACACCTTTTCTTTTGGCATTCTTGATTTTTCCAGGGCTGAGTCGTGTGCAGGGCGCAGGCGAAGGCCGCTTTCATGTCGGCTGTGGAGGACGGGGCGAAGCCACGGATCTTGTCGACCGCGGACTACGATGAGGCGCAGGATTTTGCGGAAGGGGTATATTGCATATCGGATTAAATTTTACAATGTTACATGCTTGAATGAACGGACTGGGGCAGAATCTGAGACTTTGGAGGTGAAGCGACATCAGTGATTCAAGATTGAAGGAGCAACAAGACACACGTGAAACGTGAGCGCTATCATGGAAAGCTTGCCCTATAACGAGCGCGCCAGCCCTCTGCTGCAGACAACACCGCCCGGTTCGCCGCCCCAACAGCCAAGTCCCCCGCCCGCTCCGCCAGAATCCCCCACCACTGACCCACTTGTGCTGCCGCCCCGCCTGGAGAATGAAATTGCCGTCCCAGTGGAGCGCGGGATTGTTCGGCGAGAGCCAAAAGGCAAAGGCAAGGCCGATGGTCGACGTCATCAAAAGGGCGACGGGAAGCAAGTCCCTGGACCGAATTCGTGGGTCTGGGGCACCAAACTGGAATTTTTCTCGAAGAGGAAAGATCAGTACCTGAGAGCCGCGGAACAGAAGGGAGGAGGACCTTCCGGGCTTTTTTATACGAAGATTGCACGGCTATACGAAATCAAGTACGGGTTGGACTTGAAAGATGACGAGGACCTCGAGTTCGATATCGATGATCCCCTAGACGAAGACGCAAACAAGGTAGTGCACCGCAAAGAAACACCAGAGGATGCGGGGAGAAAGAAAGCTTTTCAGACCTTGCGAACGGTAAGCTAGCGCTTCAAAGTCTGTGGCTGGCACTTACAGGGCATATGCGCAGCGAATTGGCAACTGGTATCGCGCGAAATACGGCGGGCTTTTGAAGAGTGACAAGGCTGCCTTCCAGGAACTGTTCGTGGGAGTGCTCGACGGCGCACCCCCAAAGCCTCAACGCGCCCACGCCGAGCACTTCTACTCCCGGAAGTTCTATCAAGAGCGGGTGAAGGAGCACTATGACGAGCGGATGGCTGCGCTCGAGAGACGCGCCGAATACACTGGGGAGAAAGTGCCCCTGCCTGTAGCGGTGAGAATGTCGGTGACACGGGAGTGTTTGGCACAGGAGACGCCTGCATTCAGAGAGGAGATGATGCTGGCGTTGGAGCGCGAGTATGAGCAGGCGCTAAAAGGTTGGAAGGCGTCGTTGGCCGATAGCCCTTCGAAGACACCCGAGGAGATGGCGGCGTAAGTGCCACGTCTCTGTGGCTTTAAGGTGGCTGAGCGCGTGTTCCGCGAAGGTCCCTCGAGAATGCTGCACATTTTCTACAGCCGCTGGTGGATGCAGTGAACCAACGCTTTGGGATGTGTGCGTCGTTGTTCCTATGCGGCCCGATTGGGAAACACGGAGGAGCCATTGGGGTGCGAAGGTATGGGTGTCTACTTACGGCACGCACGGAACAGTGAACTGACAGCGGCCCGTAGCGTGCACGCAGGGGAAACTCGGGGACTGGTGCCGCAGAAATGGCCTGAATGGGACAAGTCCCGCTTTCAAGAGGTGGAAACACGCATGGTGGAGTGGACCAGGGAATGTTATTGTAAGTCGTCGGATTACATGCACGTGCTATTTGGCGTAAGCTAATATTTTTCGTCGTATAGCGGAGGCCGAGTGCCGCGCGAGGGCAGTAGCAGTTACCTCGTCCGGAGATACAAGCGCGGTCGCTTCGGGCTCCTTGGCTGGCACACCGCTGCCCACGACAAACCCGGGATTGAGTGCCTTGCCCGCCATCCGAGCTGTCACACCAGGCTCTGGGACACCAGCGCCGAGCCGGTCGGAGATACCGATCCCGCCGCTGAGCGCCGACAACGACGACACGTTCCCGGAGAACTTGATGGCGAGCCACGGAGCTGAGGGGGTGGACACAACTGCGAATGGAGGTGAAGCACTGTCCAGGGTCCGCGCGGGTGGTAACGACAGCGGCGGAGGGGCGAGCGGGGATAACGGGATTGGAGGCTGTGGCATAGTAGGGACGAACATGCTGGTGCTGGACGAGACAAACAAGGAACGCGGGAACGAAGAGGATCGTGAGAACAATGAGGAACGCGAGAAGATTGAGGAAGCATGGCAGCGCGATGACCGTGCCGACTGGACGCCTGAGCTGGCACGAGCGCACGCTGCGTTCGCACGGGGAAAGGACTGGGGGATCTCGTGGGCTGAATGCGTGGGGCGATTCTTCGACTTCGAGGCCGCCTACGGCTACGACGATGACGGCCCGCAGATGAAAACAGCAGACCGGCCCAAAGAAGTAAGAGGTTGGCTCGCAAGGGCACGGAACTGGGACCGGCGGGTGGATATTGGTGTGCTCGGCGACGAGGAACAGACTGGGTCGTTTGTATGGACCTGGTGGAAGTACTGGCGCTCGCTGCAGCCGGCAGACCGTCCATTCCTTGCAGGGATGATGACGTATCCGGACGACGCAGACTGGGAGACGATGAGCAAGCTGCATGGCAGGAATGGACTGCTGCAGGTGATGCTTACGCTGTTCTGGTGGGGCGAGGCTGTGGGGGGGAGCAAGGAAGGTAATGCGTATGTCGAATGGAAAGGGGCTGTACAAGAGGTCGGATGGGTGCTGCAAAAGCTGTTGGACGCTATCGGAGTGGAGACGGGCAGGTGAGTAACAAGTGTTAAAAGGACAACAGAGAGACTGACCGGGCCTTCTGGATTGTAGCAAAAGAAAGAGGAAAGACGACGGAGAGGACAGGTGAGACACCAAATGAGGAATACAAGAACAGCTAACAAAGGTAATAGGCGGGGGAAGAGCAAGCGCGCCAGCAAAGGGAAGAGCACGGCCGAGACCAACGAGGGGCGGCAGACCAGGGCCAGGTGAGCCCATCCGCAGTGCGAGAGACAAGTGTTAACATCTGGTGTCGTCTTGAAGCGCTCGCGAAAAGGGAAAGGAGGTCGACAGGCCGAGACGTGGTCAGCCTAAAAAGGGAAAGAAGTGAGATCACTTAACGGCAACTCGCAGCTCAACCTGCACTGGTCCAATCCTGCACGACTCAGTTCAACCTGTGCCCATAGATACATGTCGTTTGTTTCTTAAATAATCGTGAAAAGTCAGTAGGAAGACTCCGAAAAAAAATTGACCAAGTCGAAAATCACGTGACGAGCCGCGCGCGGTAATTCTGACTCTACATCGTCATGGAGTACAGAAACCGAATCGGACCAAGTCAGCAGATGACGTAGCAAGAGAGCGAAGGCAAAATCAATCTTGAAAAAGTTGTTTGTACACCTGGAACCAGGGGCCGAGGTGGGTCGGCGGGAGGCCCTGATGGGAGTGCCGCCATCATCGTGGGAATGTGGGTATAAAGGGCGGAAATTCATCGATGCCATCACCAATTGATTACTGTAGTGCCAAAGGGGCCGAATTGGGTGCCCCGAGATGAGCCATCAGCGCCATCAATTATAACAAAACCAGAACAATCTATGAGGGCCAAAAAGCCGAAAAAATGCATATTTCGGTGCCAAAAAACCAAAATTTTCCCCCAAGGCGGCCCGAAAGAGCTGGCTGCACCTGTTCCCTAGCACATTGCAATGCACCTATAGCTGACTGTACAGTCAGCAACTGGGCACATTGAATTACGTCCTGTTACCACAGCCGGGCACATTATAATAATAGTACAGGCTCTACATCTTGAGTCCAAATGCTCGGGGCAGGAGTTCTACAACAGCATTGCGCGTGAGACCGACAACACAGGGACGCAGCCAGTCCGGGTATGTCCTTCAAAGTGTTGGGCTACGATAGAGACTGACGGCAGAATTAGGATCGTTATGACGAGTTTCTACGTATGGGGCGTGAATGGCGCCACCTACGGATGTTGAAGCGCGCAGGGCGTGGCCATGCCAAGGGGGGTGTGGATGGTACGAAGGCCGGCGAGTGTGCGCTGCTGTGCCCAGCGTGCCCACAGCCGGGTATGAATCTTCCCCCGAATTGGAAAGAGGCGCCCAAGGAAAAAAAGTAAGCTTGCTTCGAAGATCCGTCGAAGTCTTCTAACGGTAGCGGACAGGTTCCTATATGCGCTGTTTCTCGCTATCGACGCCAATTTTCGTATGAGGAGGAAGAAGGTGTCCAGCGAGGAAAAGGACCCATCTTTGGGCGACGGCTGGTCATTCTACGGAGCAATCGCTCCTTATTATGACTATCTGGCGAAGCACTGGCATCAAAAACAACCGGTTAGTGGTGGTCGACATCGCGGGGTAGGCATAACTAACGAGTCCATAGCGCAGCACCTGCGTTGCCCACGATGCCGTTGACAAGCCAGACAGGGAGTCACGAGGAACAGCCTCGTCTGGCATTGCCACCGTCGATTGTGCGCGCCACAATATGAAGCGTCCGAATGCAGTGGGAGATCTACAGCTCGGGGAACGGTACGTCGGCGTCGGCGCCGCGGTACACAGCTGGAAATGCTGACACGCAGTCCCAGTTATATCAATATGGATTACATCTTCTTTATGGGTCTCGCCGGCAGCGAGTTGTCGGAGCTGTACGTGTCGTACGACATCGCGTGCCAGTGGCACAAAAATATCTGGGAGCGGATGAGAACTTTCGACAAAGGCGTACGCTTCAGGCAGGGGCAGAAGTACTGCGTCTTCTTAATCCCCAAGTTCCATCTCCCTGCACACATCGAGGCATGCAATATCCTCTTTTCCTTCCACCTAACCCGCTACGTTGGGATGACGGACGGCGAGGCCCCGGAGCGCGGGTGGGCGCATCTGGGTCCTCTGGCAGCAAGCACCGCAGAGATGGGCCCGGGGTCACGTCGCGACGCCATCAACGACTTCTTCAATGACTGGAATCATAAGAAGATTATCGGATTTGGTGAGCGGTCATGTCTGGTGATAGAGGTGGATGTTTGACGAGGGCATTGGCAGGCGTATGGGCCATGAGGAAGATTCAGGAGTGTGTTCCGGAGATGATCACGACGAGCATGGAGCTGGAGGAACTCGAGACCTCGCTTCGCAATCTAGGGGCGGGCGATGCACTGGATGAATGGAGGGTGGAGGTGGAGGCTTGGGAGGAGGATGCAAGCAATCCGAACCCCTTCGAGTCCCGGGTGAAGCAGAAGACGGTCGTGGGCGTGCGTCTCGAGATGGCAGAGGAGGCAAAGGACGAGATGGACGAGGAGGAGCTGGGGGGAATGGCGGTGTCGGATGAGATGCATCCGACTGAGATGATCGGGATGGGAATTCAGCTGGAGGAGCTGCAGTAAGTCGACCCGTCTATGATGAAAAAACAGGCGCTAATGTTCCGATAGGCGAGCTCTCGCTTTCGATATCTCAGGCGTAGGGAGCCACCCCTCCCCGGAGCAGCAGACCAATATGACGGAGCGCACGAATAAGCTGCGGCGCAAGCTGCTGACCTGGATGGACACACAGGCGACCTTCATCCCGCATGTCAGCCTGCTACGCGCCGAGGAGGATCGCGCACGGTTAAGGATCTCTGTGACGCAGGCGCAGCCGGGCGTCAAGGTGCAGCATCTGGCGCTCTGGCTACCGTCTGACATCAAGGGGCGCGTTGACTGCGACATCGAGCTGTACCAGTACGAGTTTCGGTTGCGGGAGGCCCAGGCGCACGAGGCATTGGACGACTTGCGGCACCAGCTCCTCCTGCGGACACACCTCTACAAGCACAAGGACATGTACGTGCGGGGGGTCAAAGCGAATACCCGCTGTCTGACGAAGATCAAGACGCTGGAGGAGCGGATCCGCCGAACGTCTGACCGGTATCGAGCAGCGCGCCGGGCGCTTGTGGGGCTCGGGAGGGAGCTTAACGAAACGGGGTGGCAGGCGGCCCTGCAGCCTTTGTTGGTGGAGGACGTACGGGGAATGCCTCGCGCGCTGTTCCAAGATCCGGAGCGCAAGAAACTGCTGATGAAGAAGGGGCCAGCGGCACGCAGGGACGCAAAGGAGATGGGGATGAGGGCAAAACAGAAGATGTCGTGGATTTGGAGAAGCCCTGGGGTGGATGAGGGCGAGGCGGGGGCAACAGGGATGAATGAAGGTATGTGGAGCCCATCGTTCCAGGGCCGATGTGTCGTCAATGGCTAATCGCTTTTGGGGGCAGCACTGCGTATCGAGTGGGCGAAGACAAGGGCACGGGCAATGCGACAGCAGGAGCAGGTGGACCTGCTGGAGGAGGAGATGCGTCGTGTCCTGGTGTTCCTGCGTTGGCGAGCAGATTGGTGGGAGGGAATGGCCGGGGAGCGTCTCTCAGCTCGCGAGGAAAGCGAGGGGATCGCGTTTGCTGACAAGGACTGCGCATATTCGGAGGGGAATGTCGCATATGCCAAGCGCCAGGCTGGTCGCCTTCGCAAGCTCGCTGGGCTGTTCGAGGAGAAGTGGGGCGATGTGCCGGACTTCATCTCAATGGGAAGAATGGCGCTCGGTGTCTTGCCAGAAGAGGAGGAAATGCTTGGGGAACCTGACGCCGGAGCTGCCGATGAGGAACCGGTCCCACTACGCCAGCTACCGCCCGTTCTGGCCACGAGGGCGGCAGCGGTAGCTATCCCTCTGACGTTTTCCGGGAACGATGCAGATGTGCCCGGGTTTACCCAGAGCGCGCGGACAATGTAGACACGGATGGGTATGGGATAAGCTACCGTATGTATGCTAGCGTTCCACATACTAGGTACTATGTAGCTACTTAGCGAATGGTAAAATTTGGATTTCAGGGGTCACGGTGCTGCCAAATACGACCACAACCTTCGACATCGCCCTGAACAACGACGAAGACCTTTGGGGGTCGTGTTCCCAACGTGGGTCGATGTCTGATGCGATGCATCACGAGCTGGGTGCTGTGGTCAGCGACGACAAAGACCTCTTGGGATCGCCTTACGGAAGCGGGTGTGATGTATCGCGAGCCGGGTGTCATGAACAACAGCGAGCTGACACTTTACAAGGGGCTCGACACCATCCAGCTCAAACAGGCAAAAGGTCAAGGGCGATGCATCGCGAGCCATTCTGACTAGACCGTCTGATTCAACGCGCATTTGCTCTCATCAGGGCCCTCGATGTATCACTCCCCCAGGATGTGGTGGCCAATCCGAGTATGCTCTTGCTCAGGCTAAAGATATCTCCCTGAGCAATGCTGCACATTGTGCCATGCTCGGTGCCGAGCTGAAAAGTTTACATCAGGGGGATATGATCTTGAAGGATTTCCACGAGTACGCGGCGGAATGTCAAGTCAGGATGCCTCGTAAGTTCCTACCATAGATTCATTCGTGCAGTTACTAAAATTGTTCCAAGCATTTGAATTCAATGTCAATGGGGCCTTCATCGGGGCGTTGGAACCATTAGACCGCCTGCCCGATGGCAGGAGTGCTGATGTACTGTCGCACACACATTTCCTAGCAACTCCCTTCCTTCCCTGCGGCAAGGCGCATGCTCCCGTAAAGAAATTCACGGGAAACGCTGACTGCGGAGGGCCCCCCGAGGATCTTTTGACGGCGGCCATCCATGCATTTTCGCACTACGTCTCGATCTATTCAGGAAACAATCTAGTGCTTTGTGACTTGCAAGGTATCATTTCCCTGCCATTGATTGTTATTCTATCCCTCACGTCTTTTCCTGCAGGAATGTGCAATCGTCGAAATATTATGATGCTCATTGACCCTCAGAGCCACTCGTGAGTTCCTCGAGCTTGTTGTACCTCACGCTCTAGCCTGAATATTGTTGTTTAGATCCGAAGTCAACGAATCCGCCCGCCAATATTGGGATCTTGGTCCCCGGGGGATTGAATCTTTCATGCGCCACCATCTCAAGGTGTGCTATGAGAATGACTATTGCAACCAGCTGCGCCTACAAGATATGGAGTTTGAGCACAATGCTGAGCCCGGTGGTGGTCTTGTTCGCTCGCGCTCTCCTTCCAAGTCACCTCAGCAGCGAAAAAGAGCAAGGACGGAGCCTCTGCGACATGGTACCCCTGCATTGCTCTTCACCGTGGAGGACTTTCTGAGACTCAATGACTTTACCAGGATTCCCATCTCCGAGTTAGAGGAGCAATAAAGTAGCATAATTTTCACCGATTGAATAATAATACGATACATCTCTTGGCCAAGACCGCCAATTCTCACCTGCTCGGAGCATACTCGGGCTCATTGAGTGTCCGTGAAGTCTTCCCACCCGCCTCTCAGCGCAAATCCATACACCCCGAAAGATCCGGCCCAATCCGGAAATTTCGAATCTTGCAAAGGCGGTCCCGCAGCACTCGCGCCTGCCGGGGAATCGTGCGCAGCGTCCCCACGACCTCGCGCGTACCACGCTTTCGCGCACGGGACAATATTTCCACCCACGAAACCGAAAACAGCGGAATCTGAAAACAGCGGGTCAGCGCAGCGACGGGGCGGAGAGCAGCGGCGGCGTACGTGCGAGCAAGAAGGGGCATGCCCCGCAAGGCCGCACCGCGGGTCTTGCGTCTCCCGGGGGAACGTTTAAAGGCGGGTACCACTTTCGGTGAGATAGGTCAGTTTACGAGAAGGGGCGCGCTGCGGTGCGGTGCTTGCTCTCGGGACGCCGCGAGCGCATCGCGCCGACGCCTAAGCGTCTCAGCGAGCCGGACGCGGGATATGGCGGCAACCGCGAGGGGCCTGAGCGTGCCGCACCGAAATCGTCGGAGACAGGAGGGCCGGCGATGACCGTGCTGCGCCAACTGAGGGGCTCGTAAACAGCGCCGATCGAGGCTGGGTAATGTTCTAGAAGATGTTAGTGAAGAGAAGGTGCGGCAAAAAGCCACCAGAACCTATCGTCAGCCGCAAAACTACCATATCTCAGCAAGTCGACAAATCTTGATAGCAAGTGTAAAGCTTACCACACGGTCGGGTCGAGCAGCGAGCGTGCGCGCGCAATTCGCACGAGTCACCCGCAGGGAAGCGCCGAGCACGTTCCCGCGATGCAAGGCCGGAGTGCGCCAAAACACAAAATGGCGCACTTTCGGAGGAATGCGACACAGCACCGACGTACGGCCCGGTGAAGCGGCGCGCGGAGACGGGCAGGTACCTGAAAAGCGAAAAACAAGGTTAGCGGTCAAGGTAGCGTGGAAGAAACCTAGCGGGAGCTCACCAGCGCGGTGTTTTGCTGACACACCCGAAATTGGAGCCACGCCTCGGCCACAGGCGCCGCAGACTCTCGAACACGCACACATAGAGATGTTTCCCCGCGGCTGCAACTCTGACAGTGGCATGGGCGCGGCACGGGCAG